>VONZ01001521.1:95000-131303 GCA_012976165.1 Labeo catla
AATAGCTTTAACACCTAACTTCTGACAATCGGACGAAAGGGAAGGAAGAGATGCTGGTTTCTGACGCCGCAGAGACAGATGGCAGCTGCCACAAACCTCCTTCCTGACCTCCCGACTGACTGCGCATTGTGATGGTAATGCAAAACAACACGTCTGACACCTTTATTCAACAAAGAGGATGTTAGATACATATCATGTAAACCCCTTGAACTCCAAGTAGCAAGTAACCACTGGTTATTCTTTACAAAAATCTAGCTCCTCATGTTAAAAATAGTGCACAATGAAGACAAGCTCTAATAATTTCAAGCTCTTCTTCTCATCCGTGTCAGCTTGCATCATGTGCTCTTGTGAACACACGTCAAAGACTGACACAAAAGAGAAGAATTTGAATACAGTTGGTATTTATGTTTTCTTTGTGCACAAAAAGTATTCTCATTTTCTTCTTAAAATTAAGTTTGAACCACTAAAGTCACATGCAGGTCTCTACACTTACTTTTCTTTTTAGGAGCACTCCTACATTTAAAAGCAGTCAAAATTTTAGAAGCATCTTCTAATCAATAATCAAAAAAATCTGATCAAAAATTTGCCTTCCCATTACGAGGTGATATTTGACTCCTTAAAGTGAATTAAGGGGGAATTTTGTTTTTACCTTTGTAATGGCATTTTTCTAACTTTGTTAAAAATAGTCATCTTTTTTAATATTTTTTAAATGTTTTTTGAAATTTTCTAATTAAAATAGAATAAGTCACCAATCAAATGAAATCAGTATTAAAATTAATTAGTACTACAGAGGTGGCACAGAACAACACAAAAGTGGCTTGTAGGTGTATTTTCATGTTTAACGAGGCTCAGAGGTGGTAGGAGTGCAATCAAATTCATAAATTCATGTTGAGATTAATGTTTTAAATATAAAATTGATTATAGAAATGTTAAATGATTTAAATAACTGAAAAGATACTTTAATAATGAAACTAAAACTGCCAGTAGGTGGCGGCAAGTCACTGATTTAATTACGGAATCATTCATTCATTTGATTCTTTCAAACGGCTGATTCATTTAGGAATAAAGTGACTTTATGAATGGGTAACTGATTCATTGACTCACTAGATTCATTTAAACACTCCCCTGCATTCATAAACGAAGCAGCTCAGTTGTGACTTGTTTTAGACTATTTTTGATGATGAAATAGAGCAAAATCAGGCAATAGTGTTATAGTCAGACAATGTAAGTCACTTAATATTAACTTCTTGTTTACTTAACTGTTGTATTAAATCAATATCTCATTTACAAACTCCCTTAAAAATCATTAAAAGCTGTCACTCATCTTCATCCCGATCTCACAAAGTTTCATTATAATCAACAAAGTTCTCTACGCTGCACAATCAATCTCTTATTTACACTCTCTACAATTTGTTTATGAAAGTATTGGTGAGATATGTCTGTGATACATTAACGTTGCAAAAACATGCAGAAACCTTTGAAACTCTTTGAAACGCAAACAAAAATATGCTGATCGGGTCAGTCGCACTGATGCTCCTAAATTTTTTATAGTCGCACGCAGTAGTTTTCAGTCGCAAATGCAACTGAAATGGTCGCACTGTAGAGCCCTGACATGGGCTATTTTAACGACGTCCTTACTACCTTTCTGGGCCTTGAACGTGTCAGTTGTCTCTGTCTATGCAGGGTCAGAAAGCTCTCGGATTTCATCAGAAACATCTTATTTTGTGATCTGAAGATGAATGAAGGTCTTTGACAGAATTTTCATTTTGGGTGAACTAGCCCTTTAAGTCTGCGATATAATTAAATACAGCATTAAATACTATGACGCTGTGTTTTGAGATGATACACTGCTACTTATTACTGGGAAAGCTCCATTATTTTGAAAACAAATGAGCCACTGTCACACTGCTGAAACTGTTCTTAGCAGCCTCTCTACTTTTAGTTAGTCATTTCCTAACGCCAATACTGTGACAGCTTCCTCTGACTACACATTGTAACCACACACGTTGAGAATTAAGAGATTGCATGGGCTCAAAGAGAGATCCAGGCTCAAAAGGAATGAGGGGCGACTTATCAGAGTTCAACACGATTTAGAGCAGCACAAATCAAGCTACCATTAACATTTCAATGGAGCTTTGCAAACAAGACCAACTGTTCATCACAAGGCTGCAAACATAGTGGTAATAGACTGGGGAAAAAAATACTTTATGCTCTGATAATATAACGTATACTGTATCATAACACTTTTCAGTAAGAAATGTTTATTACCATCATATGATGCCACATAGATATCCAACATCCAGGCCAAATATTGATATCAGATAAGTGATTCCATGAATCAAATCTTTATTCTTCAAACATTTGTATTTAGTTTCATAAACATTAACCTGAGATGACCATATTTACCATAACAAAAGACCTAAACGAAACTACTCTCAGAAGAAACATCCATCTGTTTACACCAGCACACCACTGCTGTACAACAAGTCCACTTTATGTATCAAGGCACAACTTCCTTGTGACAAACAGTCACCAATGTGACCACAAACCAGTCATAAGAGTCAATTTTTTGAAATTGAGATTTATACATCTTCTGAAAGCTAAATAAATAGATAAATAGAGATGCAACTATTTGAAAATCTGCAATCTGAGGGTGCAAAAAAAACAAAATATTGAGAAAACTGCCTTTAAGTTTGTCCAAATGAAGTTCTTAGCAATGCATATTACTAATCTCAAGTTTTGATATATTTACAGTAGGAAATTTACACAATATCTTCACGGAACATGATCTTTACTTAATATCCTAATGATTTTTGATCATTGCTATTGCTACAAATATACGCCTGCTACTTATGACTGGCTTTGTTGTCCTGGGTCCCATATGTGCTGCATCTCCATTTACCAGGCCATTTAACATGGCATTTCTATATTGGTTTTAAAAACAACATGACACTTTGAAACACAGCGGATAAATTAAATTGCAGCCTTCACAATTTGTGTTTTATTTTGATTAACCATGCAGCCCTACTATATTAATTTATGACATATAGCATGACGTGGATATAAGGCATTACCAAATATAAAGACTTTGGGCTACCATCAACCCCTATCTGAACATGAGTGAAATTAACACATTATTTCCAGATGGCACAACGAAGGCCACTACAAATGATAAACCTGAAACCTCTAAGCAAGCTGTTCTTTAGTCTCATATGATCTCTTTTTACTGCCTTTAAATGGAATATAAAATGTCTGCAATAAAAAGCTAGCTATGTGACTGGTGCCAATGTTTAGCAGTAACGACTGCTGGATTAAGGCCATGAGTGAAATCATCTCAGAGAACTCCTGGAAAAGTGTTTCACTGAACAGTTCACATCCGACTGATAATGTGATTTCAAAAGGTTCACACCCTCCTTAAACTTCATCATGAGCCACTGAGAAAACAGACCACTAATAAGGCCACCAAATAAAACCCCTGAGCTGTTTCTTCCTGTTTTTTTAAAGACCAGCTCATTAAGCTAATTAGAGTGGAAAGTGAAGATCATCTGCTGACCTTGTGATAGTAAATAGAGGAGAATAGGGCCCTGTGAAATCTGCTTTATTTGTTTCCCAAATTCTGTTTTATTTTTTCTGGATTCCATTTTTTGTCCATTTTTGTAGACTGTTTTAATGGTAAAATTAAACTTTATTAATCAAAAAGTATGTATAATTAATTCAAATCATGAAACTTACACAATTTAACAGCAATTTATTAAATTAACAAAATGTACATTTTTAATGCCCTATGATTTTTTTTCCCCCTCAGATTCAGATTTCCAAATTCTGTGTTTTCCATTAATTTTCTGGAATCCATTTGAATGGTTTCAATAAATAGTAATAATGAAAAGCATCTCTAATTAATTGATTTTATTAAAAAAAATATATATATATATATATATATATATATATATATATAAATAAATATATACACACACACACACACACACATACATTTTATTTATTTATTTACCCACCAGAAATACTGTGCTTTGTATTTACATTTTCCTGCTAAATACATTTTGGTAAATATTTTACACCAAACTTTTATTTTGACGGGTTGCTGTGAAGACTTTTAAGTTTCTGTTTTTATATGATAAGACAATAGTTCTTCTCAAAACAAACCGTAAAATGTTCATAAAGTGACTCTCACAGCAGTTCTAGAGATTATGTTTGTGTTAATGTACTTATATATAGCGGCGGCAGATGCTGAAAACACCGCGAGTGTTACGCATGCTTGACATTACACGTTGTAAACAAAACCGTGCATCTGCGCCATTCATTCACACAGAGACATGCATTACATTTAAATAGTATTTTGTGATTTAATATTCACAGACATTAGTCCATGTCAAGTTTTGATTTAAGTTGACCTACTTTTGTTTTATTCATCCAAAATTCTGTGACATTCCACGCTGTACAGTAAATTCAATTTTTTTATGACTGGATTTCGCATTTCTGTCTGCATTTTCCGCATAGCGGAAATCATAGGGCCTTACTAGATTCAGAAACAAACACATTTCAAAATAAATTAAGTATATAATGGGAAATAATGCAAACAAACCAACCAGATATTAGCGGAATCAAAACTTTAATTTGAGACAAAGTAGTATTCGAAAATCGAACAAAAAGACAAAATATCTGTACTTTATAGTTAAAGATGAACTGAACTACGATCCCATGAAGCCTCTTCAATTACATAATTAATAAAAATTGATAAATATAAAACTAATGATTTAAATATGTTGACTCTACAAACAGAAGCAGTATATTTTACATTTATATGCATATGTATACAAATATTTAAGTAGTTGCCCTTGTTTGCATGGTGGAGATTTCACTGTAGAATCATGGGCAATGTAGTTTAGCTGTACAAAATAGCTCGTTTTGCTGCTTTACATTGCAAATTGGTGTGTCTTACCATATTATTTTAATGTATTATCTTAATGGTTTGTAGTGCACACAGTTTTACCGTTTACTGCACGTTGTTACTCTTCTTTGTTGTTATTTCCCAATAGCGGCTAATGAACCGGAAGTCTCACCTATAGGCTTACCTTTGCGTTAAAAAATAAAGTGGATACACGATTATTTAAAAAAAAATAAAGTTAAAAATAATTGAGCTGAGGGCTTTAAGCAATTGTATCTGGAGTTTTGCACAAGCACCACTTTAGAAAATACAAAAGGCTTGTTTATAGAGGTTTGACAGTAGTCTATACATGTTCTAACTGGTGTTTTGACGTAAGTTACGCATAACCATAGTAACTTTAGTGCAGAACAGCTGGCCTGCTGCTCACGTGTTGCTGAGTCTGTAACAAAAGCCGGTGAACATTCAGTGTAGCACGTTAATGTAAGAGGGAACTCTTTGTTTTCTTGTATTTTGTTAATTTGAGAACATCAAGTTTTTTTTCAGTGAAAACTAATCTGTATTATTTTAGGATTATTATATTAAGACGTAAAAATTAAAGAGGATATTTCTGTGGGTCAACATGAGGACAATGAGACCGCCTGTGTGTGTCGCTGGAACGTGTTTGTGATTAAACAACATGGCCGCCTCCATGCTCAACCATTCTGACCTTTACAAAAAGCTCCTGCAACATTCACAAGCGAGTCTTTAACACTCCTACATAATATAATCGAGTTAATGTATACGTGTTTTATGCGTGCAGCTCGTAGCATTCTTAAAACAGACCGAATGACTTAAAACCATATTCATAGAGTACGTTACATTTATGGAGTCAAAGTACAGAGAAAGAGTACGGAGAAATCTATTAACGTTAAGCACGCCTGACGTTAACGACATGTCATTTATATCCGTGTTTCCATGATGGAAAGGTTTCACGGGGAAATCATCATTCTAGTTTCCGCCGCTAGTCGCGTTTTGGGGGTTCAGCCTAGCATCTTTCTGGGTGAAAGGTCAACCGGTGTTACCCAAGCTTATTTTACATTAAATTTATGTTGTATGTTTATTATATGATGTATAATATTTTAAATCGGTTGCCTGGCTGATCCACATTTAATGAACTCTTGTTAAATCTACAAGCGGGATCAGGAAAATCCCAAAGATTCACAAAGTGGGAGGTTATTTCAGGTGAGGGTTGGACTAATCGTCCAGCACACCCCTCCATCACGAAACGAGCGCTGACTTTAACCCGTGAACGTGAAGGTCATTTTCATATTTAAAAGTCCTGAACAAGTTGTTCACCGTGTAGTACAAGAAGTACAACTGACACATAACACAATGAATGTTGATAACACTCACCTAAAACATCCGCGGACTTATGCCGGGCAATAAAGCAGGCATCATCGCCGTAGCACATGCCTTTCTTCAGGATCCCCTTCCGAAAGTCCTTCCCGAAGCCGCAGCTGGCCGTGATCAGGCTATAATCTCTGCCGTCCGTTTGCGAGAGTCCGCCCAGGACAGCCCTGGCAACGATCCTGCCATAGGAAAGTACCGATAACATCCCCGACGGTGTACGGTGAGCGTGTACCTGCCGAGCCCGTCTCCCGTCTCTCTACGATGCACAACCTGCGCCTCTGTGCACCAACATTCGGCTCCGGGCGCCGCAGATGAACCACACGAGCCAAAGCAAGCCGCTGTAAAAGTGCTACAGAGGTCCTTTCTTCTTCAGTGAATGCCAGACGCGTGAGATATACGGCTGTTTTATGTCTTGGCGGATTTAACAGACAAAGTTCCTCCAGTACACTCCATCCTATCCGACATCCTCTCGTGGACTCACTCACACTCTCCCTCACCAGCGCCCGTGTTCCGGAGACAAGCACATACGGGCCTTGAGATCACATGGCCGGCTGTGGTGACGTCAGAGCGTAGTGGAAACCCAAGGACGTAGTGGAAGAACATGTGCTAGAGCGCTTTGGACTGACATATCGATTACTCTTGTGACTTCTGGAGGTGAAAAGGAAACCATTTTAGTTTATTTTTCCATTACATACAATACTAAGCTATTCTGTATTGCTGTGGAGCACATTTTAATAGAAATGTTGCTTTACAACGTTGCTTTACAGTAAATGATGTTAATGGTATGTATATATATATATATATATATACAGGTAAATACTGTAATTTCATTAACTGATATAATGTTAACGTACCAACCTACTGAAGTACTGAAATCTGTTTTGTATCAAGTCAAGTCAAGTCGAGCTTTATTGTCATTCTGCTACATGTGTGGACATATAGTAGAACGAGATGTCCTGTCTCACAGGACCACGGTGCTACATACTAGTTAAGCATAATATAAACATACAACAGTACACAAATAAGAAAAGTAATTACAGACTTATACAACAGTTAACCATTTGACTATACATATACTATAAATACTATAACTATAATAAATAGTTGACTACACATACAAAACTGAGACAACAAAAACTTTACATAAGTACTGTACATGGCGTTTTACAAAGAGACATCTGTACATGAAATTGTGCAAAAGAGAGATTTTGAGGGAGGCAGCTAATCCGATTGAGTCTTTGTAGCAGCAAGTGTTTACAGAAAGTGTCTAATGTACATCAGTGTGTTACTACAAGTGGTTTGTATAGCCCACTCACCTGTGTTACTTTGTAATACAATGATAACCACCAAAAGCAGGTGGCGATGAGAAAGTCACATGATGAACCAAAGCTCATCACAAACAGCTTTTTAATATTAACATATATAGAAGGTGCACAGTGTCATTCACACAAACACTCAACACCATCATGGTAAACAACATTAGTTATACAACCCTAATGTACAAAACTGCAAAGAAAAAACTAAGAAGAAAGAGTTATGAAACACAGGGAATTCTGAGAATGTCAATTTACTGTTATTCACTATACATTTTCCAATCTTTTACAGTTACTGTAGCATTTTTACAGTACCGTTAAATTCACGGTCATTTTTACAGTGTATATATATAGTAAAAAATATATATATTTATTATATATTTTTTAAATATTATTATAATTTATTTAATATAATATATTTAATTTATATATTTAAAATAATTTTTATATAACAATTTCATGACAATAAAATAATTGTACTATGTTAATACTATTTTAGTTATATGCATACATACAGTATATATAGTAAAAAACAGACAATAACAGTAAAAGACACAAACAGAAATAACACAAACAGCAATAATAATAAAGTAATAAATAAATATAAATAAATTAAAAACAAATAAAATATTTGTATATTTTAATATAATTTATTTCATATAATTTTTCTATAATAATTTTATAGCAATAAAATAATTGTACTGTTAATACTAATATTTTAGTTTTATGTATGTATATATATATATATATATATATTAAAAAATACAATGACAATAAAATAATAAATTATTATAAATAAATAAAAATAGATAATTTATGTATATTTTTATATAACTCATTTCATATCAATTTATATAATAATTGTATTTATTATTATTAATAATTTTAATAATAATATCTGTATTTTATATATATATATATATATATATGTGTGTGTGTGTGTGTGTGTCAAATTTATTAATACAAAGTACAATTTATTCGAGCAGCTCAGTGTGATTTATTTAGATTTTTTGTTTTATTTTATATATTAACCACAATAACGACTTAGATGTTTCAAATATATATTAAAACAAATAAAAATTATAATAATAATAACAACAATAATAATATTACTAATAATCACATTAAATAATAATAAATAATAATATAAAAAATATAATAATAATAATCATAATTCTTAATCCAAAGCGCTACAACATGCATAACAAGTGCTACAATACAATACATTTTAACTTCGACCTACACTGCAGATCAGCCACAGAAATAAATATGCTGGTTTGGAGTTTAACGGGATGCAGCCTTCCCTCGCAATCCCATAATGCATTTCACTTCCTAGATACCAGTGACAACGCGCTGTATCCAAGCATGGCGCTGTTTTGTTGTCTTATTATTTTGACATATTTAGAAACCGCGCTTTGCATTGAAGACACGAACACTACAGGAAACGTTAATATCACATTCAGTGATGCGAACGACACGTCCGCTGATCGAGAAGAATCGCTTGATTTCACGGATCCGGGAGTCAGTGAAACTCCGGTTTATCTGCCAGATCCAACAGCCTGGACTCCCGAATCCGTGACGGCGTTCCCCGATCACAACGAGTCCCCGGAGAGCTCCATCCCCGACACGAACCCCGAATCCCCGCGAGCCGCCACAGCAGCACAGCCTCTGCCGCTGTCTGGTGTCCTTCCTTCCCCGGTTACCGAAGGTGAGAATACAGATCATCTGTATGTGATGCTTTATTAATCTGACCAACAAAGTGTGCTTGTTTACTCGTGTCCTCTTTCTCCTCGTGTCCTCTGTCTCCTCAGTCTCTCAGCTGTGTCCATGCAACCTGCAGAACGGGCAGTGTGACATAAACTGCTGCTGTGATCCAGACTGCACTGAAGAACTGGCCCTGTTCACTGACTGCACAGTAGAAAGAGTCAGGTCAGCTTTGTTTCCAGAAGAAACTGGAATAGCAGATACTAGATACTCTTTGGAAGAAGGATTAACCCATACAATATCTCATAACCGTGAAAGAAGTAACATTTCAATCAAAAATGAACATTCTGTCATCATTTGTTGTCATTCCACACTTGTATTATAACAGTGGAAAACAAAAGACCATGTTAAAGATGATGTTAATATCATTTGCTTTCCATTGTTTAGTTTACTTTTAGCACTTTTCTCATACTTCTAATTTGCTCAGTTAAATTTAGTTGTGACGTTATTGAATTTATTTAGTGATATATGAACCAAAATTTTGGTGATTTTGCCGAATATGGGAAAAGAAAACAGGCTATGCTGAATTAAATTAAATGTCAAATATTTGTATTTATTTATGTCAAATATAATTTATTATATAATGCATTTATTATAAAAAGAATAATATACATGTATATATTTACTCTCATATATACCAAGTGGCATATATGTAAGTGTAAATTTAAAAATAAACTTTTTTCTGGTATCTAAATATGAATTTAAAACATAGTTTGAGTCTCAGAATTTAAATTTACTGTTCAAATGTTGCTTTATCTGATAATTTGAGGATAAATTGGGAGTGAATACTTGTGATATTGTAATAAAATATTTATGATGGGACATTTAGCACACTCACTGGCTTGATTTTGTATTTGGTTACTGACAGTGATTAAAAAGAAATCCTGATGTGTTACTACACTACTAGTCAAAAGTTTTTGAACAGTACGATTTTTAATGCTTTTTAAATAAGTCTTTTCTGCTCACTAAGCCTGCATTTATTAGATCCAAAGCACAACAAAAACTGTAAAACTTTAAAATATTTGTACTATTCAAAATAACTGTTTTCTGTTTGAATATATTTAAAAATGTAATTTATTCCTGTGATTTCAAAGCTGAATTTTTATCATCATTACTCCAGTCACATGATCCTTCAGAAATCATTCTAATATTTTGATTTGCTGCTCAAAAAACATTTATTATCATTATTATTATTACTATTATCATGTTGAAAACAGCTGAGTACAATTTTTTCAGGTTTCTCTGATGTATAGAAAGTTCAGAAGAACAGCACTTTTCTAAAATAGAAATCTTTTGTAACATTATAAATGTCTTTATCATCAATTTTGATCAATTTAAAGCATCCCATCCCCTCAAAAAAAGATACTGACTCCAAGCTTTTGAATGGTATAGTGTATAATGTTACAAAAGCTTTTTTATTTCAGATAAATTCCTGATCTTTTGATCTTTCTATTCACCAGAGAATCCTGAAAATATTTACTCAACTGTTTTAAGTATCAAAAATAAAAATACTAACAATAAGTAATAATAGATGTTTCTTGAATAGCAAATCAGCATATTAGAATGATTTCTGAAGGATCATGTGACACTGAAGACTGGAGTAATGATGCTGAAAATTCAGCTTTGATCACAGGAATAAATTACATTTTAAAATATTCAAATAGAAAGCAGTTATTTTAAATAGTAAAAATATTTCACAATAGCACTGTTTTTGCTGTACTTTGTATCAAATACATGCAGGCTTGCTGAGCAGAAGAGACTTAAAAAAAACATTGAAAAAACTTTTGACTGGTAGCGTATGTTTTATTCTCTTTACAGTAATGACCCCAGACTGTGCAACCAGGAATCAGCCGTCTATTCCCTGAGCTCTACACAAGCAGGTTTATCTAATGTCCAGTCCACTGTCCAGCAAAACGTCAACCCGGATGTCTTCTGTATTCAGTCTGCTAACTGTACGGGAGTCTTTTTAAGGCATTTGAGCTGTTTAAAATTATGACCAAATATCTGTGAGCCCTGCTAACCATATTCAGACATATATATTGTCAATCAGTTTAAATTTCATCCTCTGTTCCTTTTCTAGATGAAGAAGGATTATCATTTGGTACACCAGAAGTTCCTACTGAGGAGAATTTTGACTCCCTGTTTGGTCGATTTTTGGGATTCTTCTTTGGCCGTTTGACTGCGACCAGTACACTTCAGAGCCCTGATGTGGGAAATTCACCAGGATACCAGGTAAATCGTTTTCCATTAGTCATGTCATTCCAAACCCATATGACTTTCCCTTCCGCAGCATACCGTGCCATGTTCAATTATAATGTGGATGAGTTTGTTCTGGCACTTACAGTACACTGGAATCAGGTTTCACGGGAAGCAGCACTGGGTTAGATTTAATATGGCTGTAACCCCTCAGTGCTTGTACTGTTATAATATTTTACTCTCTCTGTCAATGCTTTACTTTTATCAAAGAACATATTGATTTCAAAATGTCAGGATGGTTGTGTTTCTGCAGAGGTGGAGAGCACATTTTTAATTTTAAATAGCTGGATTACTGTCCATCCATATCAATGTACTGTAGACCAATTTTGAGTAGACCTCACAGTGACGTCACTTGCAGCTACGCGCATAGTGGTTGCAGAAAAATGGGTAAAATCCATGGAATAGGAGAAAAAAATATATTTTTGTGCCTTTTGATGTCAAAATCAGAATGCAAATCATTTTTATAGAATACTGTCATCAAAGACGACATTTGAAGCTAAACGCAGACGATTAAATAGACATACTATGGATGAAAACTGCTATGATTACTCTACTTTTAAAGCATAAATTTGATTTGAACAGTAGGTCTACATAATATTCACATATGCTGTTCATATGACGTATTGTATTAACCCTACAGTTACAGCATGAAATATTATGTAAACCTATTACTATTAACATTTTTACATAACATTTTTGTTATTTTATCTCACAGTTCTGACTTTTGTAAGTTTATATCTCCTAATTTGGACTTTATAACTCAATTTAAGTTTGTTTGTTCATTCTGAGGGGAAAAAGCCAGAAGTGTGTGAGGACAAGTTGTTTTTCCTCTAGATTTGTGGGATATAATCTCTGAATTGCAAAAGTAAAGTCAGAATTTTTAAATATAAAATCAAATTGACCTTTTTATTCTTTTATTCCATGACTCCATAGACTGCCACTTGTACCGCCCATAAAAACGTCATCCTGGTTTCGGATCTGTAAGACTATTCCACTATCTAACGTCAATTTCGTTGAATAACAGTGCTTATCACTGGGTGACAAGCTCTTGTAATATGCAAATAACATTTTGAAAATGGCATCTAATCAATATAATCTATACTCTTTTTAAATCTAAGTATTTTCTACCGTATCCGTGTAATTCTCTAGCTGTAAAGGCTATCTCTCCCGGGTTTTCTGCAACCAATCTGCGCGTGCATCCCGAATGTTTACAAACAGATAATGGTCTATTCATTTTCTCCTGAAAAAGTGGTAACACCCTTGTTACCACTGTTTAAAGGCCTACATATGAAACCGTAGTCCAAAAAAATACATATTTTTTGAAATGGAACATATTATTGAAGACATAATCTAAAAAAAGTTTGTATATGTGTTTTAAGTATCATATTTGATAACATCAGGCTTTTAAAAATCTTTAGTTTTAATCAGAGGCCAGAAATATGCAATTTATTGCAGTTGCTAATGTTAAAATGTTGAAAAAGTGAGGTGAAATTCTGAGAGCTTGTAAATTCATGAGGTGGAACTATATACAGTATCTACCAATAATATATGATACTTAAAGCACAAGTCCACTTCCAAAACAGAGGTTCGAATATAATGTACTCACCCCCTTGTCATCTAAGATGTTCATGTCTTTCTTTCTTCAGTCATGAATTTTTTTTTGAGGAAAATATTTCAGCATTTTTCTCCATATAATGGACTTATATGGTGCCCCGATTTTGAACTTCCAAAATGCAGTTTAAAAGCGGATTCAAACGATCCCAAATGCGGTTGTAAACGACCCCAGCCGAGAAACAAAGGTCTTATCTAGCAAAACGATCGGTTATTTTAATAAAAATAATACAATTCATATACTTTTTAATGCCAAACGCTCGTCTTGTCTCACTCTGCCTGGACTCTCTCATGTTCTCCCTCAACTTCGAAATCGTCCTATATCACTGTTTAACCTTTTTTTGTTAAGGGTGTTTGATCTTGATCACTTTGCAAAGACTGGGTTGGTCTGGGTTGGACTGGGTTTTTCAACATACTCCTAACTATCTTGACTCTTAACTGTCTTGACTTGAATACACAGAGTTCAAGACAAGACAAGACGAGCATTTGAGATTTAAAAATTATTTATATTGTGTTTTTTTAATGAATATAACCGTTTTATGATCGTTTCGCTAAGACCCTTCTTCCTCGGCTGGGATCATTTACAACTGCATTTGGGATCATTTGAAGCTGCATTTAATCTGCATTTTGGAAGTTCAAACTCGGGGCACCATATCAGTCCATTATATGAAGAAAAAGAAATGTTGAAATGTAGAAATGCTGAAATGTTTTCCTCAAAAAACATAATTTCTTTACAACTGAAGAAAGAAAGACATGAATATCTTGGATGACAAGGGGGTGAGTACATTATATGTGAATCTGTGTTTTGGAAGTGGACTTCTCCTTTAAATGTTTAGTTTTATGATCAAAACATATAATACAATGCAATACAATGATGTTTGAGAGATGAACAAACAAACATTCCTCTATTGCCTG
The DNA here is from genome assembly GCA_012976165.1 of Labeo catla. NCBI lineage: Eukaryota > Metazoa > Chordata > Actinopteri > Cypriniformes > Cyprinidae > Labeo > Labeo catla. The sequence continues at coordinate 109,152 of VONZ01001521.1, forward strand.
ATTGATCATATTTGATTCTTGCATTTTAACATGATATTTTAAAAAACTTAGTAGGCTTCATTTAAGCAACATTTCTGTCTGTGTTCTGTCCTCAGTATGGAGACGTCATTCAAACAGTGAATGAGGCTGGAGAGCAGGAGTTCTTCACCTTTCCTGCCACCGCGGGAACAGCTCACTGCTTAGACGCAAACCCTGCAGGCAGGACAGAACAACTTATTCTAAAGAAAACATTAGTGCTGCATGTCTAAACAGTTGTGGCCACAGTGCTAGTTGAAACATTTAAATAACAATGGTTTGAGGCAATATTAATATCGGTTTTGTTCAGGTTTGTTCACATAGGTGTAGTGATGTTTTTCCTCAGACTAGAACTAAATGTTCTAGTCTGTTGCTAAACATAGATTACTTTGTTGTTTTACAGGTTTTCTAAAGGACCAGACAAGCAGATGTATGAGGAGCTTTGATTTGGCGGGTGATTGTGAAACACTAGAAGCTCTGCGCTTGGAGACTTATATAAATTTCAACATTCGTTCTGTGAGTACATTTTGGTTTTCGAACCATAGTGGTTTTATCATTACTGTGTTATTTAACAACCTTGTTTGTTCTTTAGGGAAAGAACCAAGAAGCTAAAGTAAGCAGATTTTTTTCAAAAGATTTTTTATGATGTACTATTTGCATTAAAGACATTCACTCTGTGGATTAATCTGACATGCTTTTTGTTTGTTATCCGAGGTCATTGGTGTGGAGGTGGCAGCCATTACTCTGCAGTCTTTAGAGGGCACACAGACGTCAGTGGACTCAGCTGACCTTGCGTCCTATATTCGTGTCCTTCTGGAGGCTGGTGACGTCTGCAATAATGTTGTACAGCAGGTGTGCACTTAATATACTGTATATGTTACTGGTATATCAGAAATCTGAAAAGTGTTAGAAATTATAAAGTGTTTAAGCAAATTATATCTGTTCTGTCAGGTGAAATACACTTTCAAGTACAACGAAGTTGGGGAAATCCTGAATGTGATGGCATCAGTTTTGCTGGGCGCCATTAAAAGCATCACAGTGCCCATTCAGCAAGAGTTTCAGATTACATTCATGCAGGTATTTAATTCTACTCTTTCCTGTATTTTTAAAAATGATTTTAATTATTTTAAAATCATTATTCTACTTAAAGATCATATTAAACTATTTTTTTTATTTTACATACCAAAAACGAAGTAATAATTTTGTGCACATCTTCTGACAGAACATCTCTAACATACCAGTGTTGCGATTTAGTGGCAATCCTGGCTATGTGGTGGGACGGCCCCTAGTGGCTGGGACAAGAACAGCAGAATATCCTTTATTATAATCTCTTTAAACAGATGTCTCCTTTGTGATGTAACACCTACATTATTCATTTTCCATTAGCACTGAACATCAATAATTTATTGCCTTTTGTGTACAACACATTTTTTTTTCTTAGCTGTTTAGACATTTTCCTAAAGTAAGTTCAGTATAACTAAAACAATTAACAGAAACATCAAAGCAAATTTTAATTTAGATTTAGTCATACAGCACCACAAAGTGTCCACCACAATGTTTTTAGTATTTTTAAAACTAAATACTGACATCAAAATTTTAATCTACTAGTTATAATGTTTCAGTAAGTATCAGTTATATATTCAGTAAAAATAGGTTAATTAATTAAATATAGTAATAATATGTATATTGGTGGAATTCCAAACATAAATTATTAATATTGTTTAATGTTTCTAAAAATACCCTATATCAGGGCAGAAATTAACTTTTTCATTAAGGCGCAATATTTCACTTTTTACATTTGTGAGGGCAATTTTTATAATCACATTATTATTATAATCACCATATTATGTGTCTGTAATGTAAAACACTTAAATTGATCCAATTACATTAATCAATATTTTAAACTGTTTAAAATTGTTTCTAATTTATACATATGAAAAACAGTAGTACATAGCACTGCAATATTCTGACAAAAATCAATTTTTATAGTATATTGCTCTTTTTTAGGGGTTCAGTCATGTAGCACTGAAACCCTATTGTGATTGTTAGAATGGGCATGGATCAGCAATCTCCACGTGAAACTGATTGTGCAGACCAAACCGTAAGTTGTAGAGACTTGAAACTTGGAGGGATGGTAGTACTCACACCACCTTCAATGTGACCAAGGCTCGCCCCAGTCGGCCTGATGGGGGCGCTACAGCGATCAAAAGTACAAAATTGCTCGTAACTCCTAAACCGTCAGTCATAGGCTCAAGTGTTTTATGTTGTTAAAATCCTTCCCGCAAACCAGACAAAAACGCATGCCTCAGATTCGACTGTGAGCCAGTCACGAAAAAATCTACTTTTGCAAACTAGTCCTAGATTTTTCACCCAATCGGATCCAAACCAGTGCAGAAAAATTATTTGGACAGTGAATATCAGTAATTATCAAAAAAAACTTTTAGTAAAATGCCTATAATTTAGAATACTGGAATGAGATATCTTTGCCAAACTCAGCACACTTATGTAAGAGCTCAATCTGAGGTCACAGGAAAAAAATTGTGGAGATTGGCCATTTGGTGGCGCTATAAGAGGTAAAAAACATAAAAATGGCTATAACTGCGCAAGCATTTGTCCCATCAATATGAAAGTCGATGTGCACAGTCTTGGTCCAAAGTGCCACAAGTGTCTATAAGGACATTTGTGTATATCTCAAAAAATATGACCGCCATTGCAGGGCATTTTTCTAGAGCGTAAAAAATTGTACATCATGTTTTTTTTTTTTTTTGCAATATTTATATCATATGATAGAACTCCTCATTCCATACAACTTTGCCTCTAGAACCACTGCTGTCAATCAAATCGTTTGTTAAATGATTGAGAAGAAAATATGCCAAAACCATGCCAAAAACCATCTTTTGTGCACTAGTCCTAGGCTCAATTTGGAAAAAACACTACAGTACAATTCTCTGGACTCTCTAGGTCAATAATTATCAAAACATTTTTGAGATGTACCCTTTGGAAGGCTATAACAGGGTTTACAAAAGAGCCCTGTCCAAATTTGCACAAAATCCTATAAAGCCTAAAGGAAAACGTCTCGGTTACGTATGGTAACCCTCGTTCCCTGATGGAGGGAACGGAGACGTTGTGTCGAGTAGTGTACGACACTAGGGGTCGCTCTTGAGAGCCCAAACACCTCTGACAGTTTTGAGAAAGGCCAATGAAAATTGGGTGTGCAGATTTGCATAGCTGACCACGCCCCGGACGTCCGGGTATAAATAGGGCAGCGTGTGCATCTGCTCACTCGTTCTGATCTGAGGAGCCGAGGGTCTCAACTCACTCAGAGGCGGTCCAGGAAGGTGGCACGGAAGACACAACGTCTCAGTTCCCTCCATCAGGGAACGAGGGTTACCATACGTAACCGAGACGTTCCCTATCTGTCGTACACTCCGAGTTGTGTCGAGTAGTGTACGACACTAGGGGTCCCCGTAGAAAACCGCCACCTTACTGGCCGCGTCACGAGTGATAAGCGCAGAAGTAACAGGCAACGTGTTAACGAAGTGCAGCTCACCTCCTCCGTGACCATCCAACGTCCAAGACTGACCTGTACCAGGGTTCTGCAGCCGGGCCTTCCTCAGTAGAGCGGCCGAGTGTCTTGCGAGCGTTGGGAAAGCGCCTCCTCCCCGAAGGAAAAACGGCGCTACGGAGTTCACAACCTGCCCAACAGGGGGGGTACAAGTGACAACATTAAACATGGGGCTGAGGTGGGACTCACACCGGGGGAGACCACCAGACTCAGACCCTAGAGACAAACCAGTCCTCAGGGGAAACACCGCACTACAGGAGTTATAGGTGGGGATACACACATGGGGCCACATAAGGAGCCACTACATATGGGGCACAATTCAATCAGAACAAAGGTGACCATACCTTGTGACCGAATTCGTAGCGAGTCCCTCCGCAAAACTCTGCCACGTCCAGAGGTGCCAATGATGGAGATGGTGTCCAGGGTTCACGCTAGGAAACCTACTGAAACTCAGAAGCGTAATCACCGTTAGTGGAAGCGCTTTAAAGCAAGCTCTACACCAACCAGAGAACTGAGTCAAGAGCTGGTATTCAAGACTCTAGCTGACACTGGCTCCATGCGTAAATTGTAAAATCTGGCAAATGTGTTAGGTGTAGCCCAACCTGCAGCTCTACAGATGTGTGTTAATGAGGCCCCATTTGCCAGGGCTGCCGAGGCAGCGACGCCCCTAGTCGAGTGGGCTCTTACCTCCAGAGGGCAGGGTAGGCCTCTGGCCTGGTAGGCCACCCGAATTGCATCCACCAGCCAGTGGGAGATCCTCTGTTTGGAGACAGCCTTCCCCTTCTGCTGTCCCCCATAACAGACGAAGAGCTGTTCAGAACGTCTGAAGGGCTGAGTGCGTTCCAAGTAGATGCGCAGGGCCCGGACTGGGCATAACAAGGTCAGGTTGGGGTCATCTTCCTGGGAAGAGATAGCTTGCAAAGTCACCACCTGGTCTCTGAAGGGAGTGGTGGGGACTTTGGGAACGTATCCAGGCCGGGGTCTCAGGACGACGTGAGAATCCGCTGGTCCGAATTCCAGGCACGAACTGTTGATGGAGAGGGCTTGGAGGTCTCCCACTCTCTTTACCGAGGCGAGCGCAGTCAGGAGAGCCGTCTTTAGGAGAGAGCATCGAGTTTGACTGACTGAAGAGGCTCGAAGGGACCCTGCTGTAGGCCCCGGAGAACCACAGCAAGGTCCCAAGAGGGGATAAGATGTGGCCGAGGAGGGTTCAGTCTCCTGGCTCCTCTCAGAAACCTGATTACCAAATCGTGTTTTCCCACCGACCTGCCACCCACCAGGTCATGATTAGCCGATATAGCGGCCACATGAACCTTAAGTGTCGAGGCAGATAGGTGCCTGTCCAGGCCCTCCTGGAGGAAGGATAACACTGATTAGATGCCGCAACTCCGTGGGTCCCTTAGCCGAGCAGAACACCAGTTCACAAACACGCGCCATTTAGAGTCATACAGCCGCCTGGTAGAGGGAGCTCTTGCCTGAATGAGTGTGTTCACCACTGATGGTGGGAGATCTCTGAAGTACTCCTGGTCGCGTCCAGGGGCCACAGGTGGAGGTTCCAGAGATCGGGGCGCGGGTGCCAAATTGTGCCCTTCCCCTGGGAAAGGAGGTCCTTCCTCAGGGGAATGCGCCAGGGAGGAGCTGACGCCAGGAGAACCAGGTCCGAGAACCAGGTTCTGTTGGGCCAGAAGGGGGCTAACAAGAGGACCTGCTCCTTGTCCTCCCTGACTTTGCACAAAGTTTGTGCGATCAGACTCACCGGGGGAAACGCATACTTGAGCCGGTCCTTCGGCCAACTGTGTGCCAGTGCATCTATACCGAGGGGAGCCTCGGTCAGCCCGGACCACAACTGGCAGTGGGTGGATTCCGGTGAGGCGAAGAGATCCACTTGCGCCTGGCCGAATCGATCCCAAATCAGTTGAACCGACTGAGGGTGGAGCCTCCACTCGCCTCCGAGCGAAACCTGTCGTGACAGAGAATCGGCCACTCGATTGGCATCGCCCGGAATGTGAGTGGCCCGTAAGGACCTGAGTCTGTGGTGGCTCCAGAGCAGGAGGTGGCGGGCTAGTTGTGACATGCGAAAGGAACGTACACCGCCCTGGTGGTTGATGTAGGCTACTGTCGCCATGTTGTCCGACCTGACCAACACGTGCTTGTTCTGAATCATAGGCCAGAACCTCCTCAGAGCTAGAAGCACTGCCAACAACTCCAGACAATTGATGTGCCAATGCAGCCGGGGGCCTGCCCAGACCCCGGAAGCTGCCTGCACTCCTGACCGAAGGAACACGATGTCCGTCCAAGGGCTGAGTGTCTGGCGGCACGATGGTGTGATGTTCACACGGAACGTGCCGTGGTGCCACGCCCTCCTGGGGACTCGGGTACGGAGCCAATGCTGCAGCGGTCTCATGTGCATCAAACCCAACGGCGTGACCGCGGCTGAGGATGCCATATGCCCTAGGAGCCTCTGAACCTGTTTTAGGGGGACCGCTGAGCCGCACCTGAGCGTTGCCACGCATCTCAGAACTGACTGTGCACGCTCCGGGGAGAGACGTGCAGACATGCCGACCGAGTCTAGTTCTACACCGAGAAAAGAGATCCTCTGCGCCGGGGAGAGTTTGCTCTTTTCCCAGTTGACCCGAAGCCCCAAGCGAGCCAAATGGTTGAGAACCATGTCCCTGTGTACGCAAACCGTATCCAACGAGTGAGCCAGGATCAGCCAGTCGTCGAGATAGTTGAGAATTCGAATGCCCATTTCCCTGAGGGGGGAAAGGGCAGCCTCTGCTACCTTCGTAAAGACGCGGGGCGACAGGGAGAGGCCGAAGGGGAGAACCTTGTACTGATATGCCCGTCCTTCGAAGGCAAACCGTAGAAGCGGCCTGTGTCTTGGAAGGATCGAGACATGAAAGTACGCGTCTTTCAGGTCTATCGCCACAAACCAATCCTGGAACCTGACGTACGTAAGAATGTGCTTGAGGGTCAGCATTTTGAACGGGAGCTTGAGTAGGGCCCGATTCAAAACCCTCAAATCCAGGATAGGTCTGAGCCCACCACCCCTCTTGGGTACAATGAAGTAGGGGCTGTAAAACTCTTTCTTCATTTCGGCTGAGGGGACAGTTTCTATCGCACCCTTCGCCAGAAGGACTGCGATCTCCGCCCGAAGAACCGCGGTGTTGGAGCCCTGGACCGAGGTAGTGAGAACACCGCAGAACTTGGGCGGACGACGTGCAAACTGGATAGCATAGCCGAGCCGAATGGTCTTGAGCAGCCAGCGGGAAGGATTGGGGAGATTCAGCCAATCCAGAAAGTTCTCCGCTAGGGGCCGCAGAGGAGTTACATTCGACGTACCAAGGGTGGGGGAACCTTCGCTGGGAAAACAGCGTGTGGTCGGAGGTAAGAAGCCCCGAAGGCCACTGGCTGCTTTGCCCAGGGAGACCGAGCCGTGCGAGCTTAGCAGAGGATCCACCCGACAGGGGAGATCGTCTGACCAAGCCCAGCATGAGGGAGCACAGAAGGTGTGTGACCGCATGCCCTGAACGGAGGAGACAGCATCCGACCATCGAGCGGAGGGTCGGGGGTGCTGTGTAATATGCCCAGAGAAGGAGAAAATTGCTCTTTTGTTGACCAAGTGGTGGCCGTCTGCCGGGTGGCAGACAGCCGGGTGGAAGCCGAATCCAGCGCTCGTCCCCTCGTCGAGTGTGGATCCGGACAGGCCAAACGATCCCTCCTCCCTGGGCTGCCCGTCTCAGGAACGCTTCGAAACCTGCCGGGGGTTCTTAGTGGCCTGAGGACGAGCTGGCGGTGCCACCTTCCTACGAGTGCTGGACCGTTGGGCGGGTCTGGCTGCAGACCCGGCAGGCTGCGGGGTCTGAGCCACCCTCGTAGGGGGCCTTCCACGGCGGGGAGCAGGCGGAGGCTGCTGCGTCGGCTGAGCTGGGCCGGAACTCGCTGCACGCCGAGGCAGGATGTGCTTGATGGCCTCCGTCTGCTGTTTCACGGTGGAGAACTGCTGGGCAAACTCCTCCACGGTTTCGCCGAAGAGGCCAGCCTGGGAAATGGGAGCGTCGAGAAAGCGAACCTTCTCGGCGTCTCGCATCTCGGCCAGGTTTAACCACAGGTGGCGCTCCTGGACCACCATAGTGGACATCGCCCGCCCCAGAGCTTGCGCAGTAACCTTCGTAGCCCGTAAGGCATAGTCGGTCGCTGAGCGCAGCTCGTGTAACAGCTCTGGGTCGGGAGCACCCTCGTGCAGGTCTTTAAGAACCTTAGCCTGATAGACCTGCAAAATCGCCATAGCGTGGAGGGCGGACGCAGCTTGCCCAGAGGCCGCGTAAGCCTTCGCTACAAGCGCAGACGAAAACTTACAGGCCCTGGACGGGAGTCTCGGGCGGCCCCTCCAGGAGGCGGCGTTTTGCGGGCACAAGTGCATCGCAACCGCTCTCTCCACCTGGGGAACCTCCGAATACCCCCTCGCTGGACCGCCATCGAGGGTGGTGAGGGACGGGGAGTTAGCGTACCGTGAACGAGCCGACAGAGGGGCTTTCCACGATTTCGTCAACTCCTCGTGCACTTCCGGGAAAAACGGGACCGGGGAGGAGCGTGGCTTCGAGTCACGCCCCCTGCCCAGGAACCAGTCATCCAGCCTTGAAGGCTCAGGGCTGGGCGGGGGAACCCACGCAACCCCGATCTCCTTGGCTGCCCGTTGTAGTGCGGCGGCCATTTCGGCGTCTGCCACAGACTGAGATTCAACCGCCGGAGCGGCGAACTCGGTTGTGACGTCAGCCTCTGACGGCTCTCCCTCCGATGCTACGGACGCTGCCTTTTCCTCAGCAGGAGCCCCGAACAAAAGATCCAGCCCATACTGAGACGAGCTTTCAAAATCGTCCGGAGACTCAATCGGTAGACACACAGGGTGAGCGGTTTGCGAGGACGCAACTGGCAAAACTTCGCTCAACACCTGCCGCTCTTCCTCGACGCACATCGCAACGGCCTCGTACCCGGAAGTAGAAGGACCGGAGCGGGAAGCAGATGAGGAGCGCCGCGGCTTCTTCGAAAAGAACGCGGCTCTCGAGCGGAGTGTGCCCAAGGGCATGTCTTCGCAGTGCTGACAACCTCCCTCAGCGAACGCTGCGTCAGCATGCTCACGCCCCAAGCATTGAACACAGCGTTCGTGCCGATCGTTCGGGGAAAGGTAGAATCCGCACCCAGTAGGACACAGACGGAAAGGCATCGTGAAACACACAATCCGTCTGTGGAGCTCTTTTAGAGAAAATTTGCTCTCTGCAGAAGAGAATCTTCTCTTGAAGATCGCCGTCGACGCACCCAGGGGACTCTCACAACACGAGCAGTGTCAGAGAGGGAGAGACCGCTGTCTGTGCCGTAGATCCAACGACGAGAGAGGTGAATGTTGCCGCTTCTCACGCAGAGACGCTGCATTCGGCTCCGAAAAACAGAACGAGTGAGCAGATGCACACGCTGCCCTATTTATACCCGGACGTCCGGGGCGTGGCCAGCTATGCAAATCTGCACACCCAATTTTCATTGGCCTTTCTCAAAACTGTCAGAGGTGTTTGGGCTCTCAAGAGCGACCCCTAGTGTCGTACACTACTCGACACAACTCGGAGTGTACGACAGATAGGGAACTCAAAACTTCATGAAACCTGGTGAGCACATGTGACAGGTGATTTTAAACAAGCATGCAAAGTTTTAAGGCGATCACAGCTGGCACTATAACAGTCATAACTGGTAAAAAACATAATATTTTTATGGTAAATTACCTGGATTTGCCAAAAATGCTTTTTTAAGTCATTGATTTAGGTGGTTACATAATGTCTTTTTTAATATGTGCTTAAATGCCTTAAAGCGCTTGAACCCCGGTAATCACTGCTTGCAGCTATAATAATGATTATTAATTTTGATATAGAAAACAATATAACTTAAAATGTTTTTGTTTCGTTTTGGGCACGTCACATTCTGGCTTCACAGACAAGCATGTCGGTCTATGACATTAGCCTAGTCTAGCGCAAGTTATGCAAAAACTCCTGTTATAATCACTGAAGCTATGAAATCAATCATTTATTTACATCGTATCTGCACTGTTGATTATGATGAGGGAATTTGCGAGCGTGCTAGCATGCACACTCAACAACAGCTCCTGACTAATCTTTTTAGTTTTTTGGGGTGGTTTTTGGCCTTTTTCATTTCACGGACAGGACAGTAGAGAATGACAGAAAAGCATGGGGTGGAGATTTGGGAACGGGATTCGAACTCGGGTTGCCAGAGGTGCAGTTGCACTTATATGTCAATGCTCGAACCGCTAGGCTATCAACACTGACAAGCTGCTGACTAATCTAAGCACCTCTGATTGGCCAATGCATTCCTAAGTTCAACAGAAACGTGTTTGATTGGTTATAAGGCTTAACATTGCAACTAATAGTGCGTAAAAGGCAATCTGATGCAGTGTGAGCGAATCTGAATGTAATTACATGAATTTTCATTCATTTTCACATTTCGTTTTAATCATGACAGCCGTAATACTTTGTTTAATTGTGGTGAGCACATGCAACAGGTGATTCTAAACAAGGATGAAAAGTTTTAAAGAGATCGGACCACAACTGGTGTTACAACTGTCAAAATTGTTAAAAAACATAATATTTCTATGGTAAATTACATGAAAATGCTTTTTAAAATTATTGATTTAGGTGGTTACAAGCTTGCTAAATAATGTCTTTTTGCATATGTGCTTAAATGCTTAAAAGCGCTTGAACCCCAGTAATCACTGCTTGCAGCTATATTATTGTAATAGTGATTATTAATATTAATATTAATATTAATATTATTAATATTGCCAATGCATTCCTGAGTTCAACAGAAATGCGTTTTATTGGATGTAAGGATCAGCGTTGCGCCTAACAGTGCGTAAAAAGCAATCTGATGCAGTGTGAGCGAATCTGAATGTAATTACGTGAATTTTCATTCATTTTCACATTTCATTTTAATCGTGACAGCCGTAATACTTTGTTTAATTGTGCAGGGACATTTTTTGCCCCCATGTCTTGAATGGATAGGGCATGTTTATTTATTTTGGTGGCTCTCTTAATTTTGTCCGTAATCAGTAATTAATGTCATTGTTAAAAAATGTAATAAAAATTTACAAAATTCTGTACCCAGTTTGATGCCTAAAATAAAATGAATGTGGTCATAAAGAGAATTACTCTTAGTATGATTTAGTTTGATTCCCTATAAAAGATCATAAGAGCATTTCATAAGTGTGCTGATACTTTCATTTCCATAATAGTGTTAATAAATAAATGCAATGCCTGTCATCTGTCCAAACATCCACCTTTGTGTCACAGTCCTTGACTCCTGTATTACTGGGATTGTACAGTCCGCTGACCCGAAAGGATCACTCACTATCCTCCAGAACTCGGGCGAAACGCAGGATTGCTTGTCTGGCTCATCTCTGCGTTCCCCTGTCCTGTTTGGGATTGACATGGTATCAGGCTGCACTCTGAAGTAAGAGGCTATTGTAATGATTTATCTTTTTATGAATTAGACTTGTCCGGCAATCTTCAAGTATGCAATGTTCATCACCATTACTATTTAACGTGCACTAATGTCCTCCCTTCCTGTAGGCTGTCTGATGGCGCTAATTGTTCTCTGGTATCTGAAGTCATTTTGTGGGCACTAAAAGGCCAGAGCTTTCCAGACCACGTAGCCTCATTTGGGAATTCCTTGCCTCAGAATCCCCTGGACTGGGTGCCAATACAGAACCAAACCATAGCGTCGGTAAACAGCCTACTTATTGTCATTTTCTATAGGTGTGGAGAACTGATGCTGAAGTGAAAGAGAAGTGTTTAAGCTAGAGGAAATGTTGACATGTGAACTTGGCTGGCGGTCAGCGTGATGATGCAAAGCTGATTTGTTAACCACTGTTTATTCTTTTAACAAAAGTCTTGCTTCACTCTTTTTATGGCTTACCAAGGGAACACAGGCTTGCAGCATACCACTGTTTTACCATCTTGAAGTAAAATGGACCAAGTACGGAGCCTTGGTGAACCCCCAGGCTCAGATTGTGAGCGTTGTGGAAACAATCATTACTAACACCAGCAGTTTGGTAAGTTAAGCATAGCGGGACATCATTCATGACTTTCAGCGATTATGTAATAGTTTTGTTTGGTAAACACAAGCTTGTTTCTCTTACGACAGTATAAATTGTAGTGGAAGGTCAACATGCAGTGGATCCCAATTAAGTGTTATTAACATATATAACTACCACAAAAGCATGGTATCCTAAATTTTAGGTCTTTCATAGTCATTGCAGATTTCATGTGAAATTAGATTTAAAAAGTTAAAGCTGGAATCTTTTGTTTTGTTTTGTTTAGGCCCTCCTTACCAGTGCTGATGGTCTACTGTCTGTCACCAGCTCAGTGAGTTTTGTTGATGTGTCTGCATCTGCCAGTCCAGGATTCAAAGTTCCTCCTACAATTGATGCTAAACTACCCTTTGACTTTTTTTTTCCATTTGTATAATGGAATATTTCTGTATCTCTTTTGGCAACAACATGAAAGGAGGACCTGTTTCTAGAACCATGTTTCTTAAGTTATATATAGTGTATATTTGTTGTCTAGTCGTTTTGTATATAATGCACTGATTCACATTTTTAAAAAATAAAGAATATTTTCATACTAGTGGACTGATGTGGAACAATATCGGTACGTATATACAGTGTATGTATATGGGCCATTCTACAGAATTGGTACATCTTGAAAAAAAGTGTCTTTTTTAAGATATTTTGTATGCAAATTGTTTAATGGCCAAGGTATACATTTCTAGTCATTGTGCAGTTAATTCTCATATTGTATTTTCATAAAGTTTTGGAATATTTGTCCTCTCCACAAATTTGTCACTCCCGAAACATTTTTTGCGTACATCTATCTTGTAAATATATTTTTTGATATTTTCATTCAGGTGTGATTTATGAGATTTGTTGTATTTTGAATCCAATTTTTCTTGTAAAAGGCAGAAAGTTGATCATACTGATTTTAAACTTAAGGATTCATTAGTTTGAATATACACTGAACCAAACACTATCATATCATCTTAGTTGATAATTCAGTAAACTTTATTTTTGACAAAACATCCCATGTTTCGGAAGTGACTGCACATTGTCGTTAGTGACAATAATGTTTTGATAGCGACCACATCACATTTTTAACTCACATACTAAAACACTACTAAAACATACTAAAATATTTAAAATATGTATAATAGTTCTTAAATATTATTCATTTCCCCCAAATAAAGGATTATGTGTTCTCTTTTGTCACTATACCGAAAAGATGACATGTTTTGGTTGTGATTGTTACGGTAGTGACCATTTTAGATATTTTTGAACCTAGCTCAAAGATGCTAATCCACACATGGTTAGCTAGCTCATTTCTGAAAAGTTTTACACATAAAAACTAATTTTTATGGAATTAACATCCAAAAAAAAACAATGTCACAATCGAAACTTCACCAAATGTTTCAGTTGTGATGTTTCGGTAGTGACAATTTTAGATACTTTTGAACCTAGCTCAAAAATGCTAATCAGCACATGGTTATCTAGCATAGTTTTATCTAGCATAGCACAGTTTTACACACAAAAAAAACTAACTTTTATGGGTATAACATCCAAAAAAAAAAAAACCCAATGATGTCACAATTGAAACGTCACCAGATGTTTCAGTCATGACTCATTTTCGGTAGTGACTATTTTAGATACTTTTGAACCTAGCTCAAAGATGCTAATCAGCACATGATTAGCTAGCACAGTTCGGAACAGTTTTACACACTTAACAACTACATTTTAATGAATAAGAGACAAAAAAATCAAATGTCACTACCGAAACTTCACCAAATGATTCAGTTGTGACTGTTACAGTAGTGACAATTTTAGACACTTTTGAACCTAGCTCAAAAATGCTAATCCACACATGGTTAGCTAGCTCATTTCTGAGAAATTTTACACATAAAAACTACATTTTATGGACTAACATCCAAAAAAACAAAAAAAACAATGATTGTGTGTCACAATTGAAACTTCACCAGATGTTTCAGTCATGACTTATTTTGGTAATGATAATTCTGGATACTTTTGAACCTAGCTCAAAGATGCTAATCAGCACATGGTTAGCTAGCTCATTTCTGAGAAATTTTACACAAAAACTACATTTTATGGACTAACATCCAAAAACAAAAAAACAATGATTGTGTGTCACAATTGAAACTTCACCAGATGTTTCAGTCATGACTTATTTCGGTAATGACAATTTTAGATACTTTTGAACCTAGCTCAAAAATGCTAATCAGCACATGGTTATCTAGCATAGTTTTATCTAGCATAGCACAGTTTTACACACAAAAAAAACTAACTTTTATGGGTATAACATCCAAAAAAAAAAAAACCCAATGATGTCACAATTGAAACGTCACCAGATGTTTCAGTCATGACTCATTTTCGGTAGTGACTATTTTAGATACTTTTGAACCTAGCTCAAAGATGCTAATCAGCACATGATTAGCTAGCACAGTTCGGAACAGTTTTACACACTTAACAACTACATTTTAATGAATAAGAGACAAAAAAATCAAATGTCACTACCGAAACTTCACCAAATGATTCAGTTGTGACTGTTACAGTAGTGACAATTTTAGACACTTTTGAACCTAGCTCAAAAATGCTAATCCACACATGGTTAGCTAGCTCATTTCTGAGAAATTTTACACATAAAAACTACATTTTATGGACTAACATCCAAAAAAACAAAAAAAACAATGATTGTGTGTCACAATTGAAACTTCACCAGATGTTTCAGTCATGACTTATTTTGGTAATGATAATTCTGGATACTTTTGAACCTAGCTCAAAGATGCTAATCAGCACATGGTTAGCTAGCACAGTTCTGAACAGTTTTACACACTTAACAACTACATTTTATGGAATAACAGGCAAAAAAAAACAAAAAAACAATGATGTCACTACCGAAACTTCACCAAATGATTCAGTTGTGACTGTTACGGTAGTGACAATTTTAGATACTTTTGAACCTAGCTCAAAAATGCTAATCAGCACATGGTTATCTAGTTCATTTCTGAACAGTTTTACACACAAAAAACTAAATTTTATGGAATAACACCCCAAAAAAAAAATCAATGATGTTACTACCTGAACTTCACCAAATGTTTCAGTTGTGACAATTTTAGATATGTGCTAATCGGCACATGGTTAGCTAGCCCAGTTCTGAATAGTTGTACACATATAAAAACTAAATGTTTGGAAAAAAACACCCAAAAACACTGTGCTTAATTGCAGAAAAAAGGTCTATGGTAGTGAAGTTCTTTAAATGTACACACAGATTTTAAGACTTTTGAACACATTTACCTCAAAATGATGGGGTCTATCTACTCACTGTCTGCGAGAGACAAAGACACATAAATATTTCCTGATCATAAATGTAGGGGTGTAGTTAAATCAGTCTCAGCCAATGGACTAAAACATGCACTTTTCTGGTAGTGACATGAAAATGTGGGATACATTTCTGTTTACATAAAGTTTTAGAATTTACAAAGAAAAAAACAATTCACTTTTTACAAAAATTTAAGATATTTTTAAAAACAGCAATGAAATAAAATGCAAAAATATTTCAATATCATTTTCATAAGTTGAAATTTAGGGGTTAGGGTGTTGGACAGCCACCTCCCAATTGAAAGTACCAAATAAATTATGATTTTATATATATTAAGCTTACTATATTTTAAATATTATTGTAGGTTTCAATAGATAATAGAAAGAACTTATTAAACATCTAAGATTTGAATACTCAAATGCTTTTTAAGTGTGTTTTTGAGTTGTGGGACAGCAGTTTGCACCAATTCTGTATATACTGTATGTATGTGTGTAACACATATGTCAACACAAAGACATGCACAAAATGTGGAATTAAATATTTTTATAATATTTACTTAAAACTCACTAAAACATTCAAGAACCGAAACTGTGCACATATCCATTGCAAAATCTGTTGTTAATTTTGTAACTGATGTTACAGGAGTGAACACCCACTGTTAATAAGCCAGTTCATCAGCCAGGCAGATATGTTGGTATAATAATATTTCAAATCTCATTTACAAAATAGTATATATTGCAAAGCTTTCAGCTGCTCAAACATATTCACATTTATAATGAGAAAACTTGTACAGTTCATAGATAAAACAACAACACTGATACTGATTTTAGAAAACATTGATTCAGAACGAACAAAAATCAATCATTTTATAATCTATTGAGGCAAGTTTAAAATTTCAGTATATATATAACTTGTGTAGTTAATAGATATCCCTTTTTGGTATTTGACCTACATGAGTCACTGGCTTTAAAAAAACCATCTCCCGTTGTGTGTGCTGTTAAAGATCTGCCAGGGGCCGGAGATCGACATCGGCTTTGAGCGACAATAAACACATCACACCATAACATGACCTTATTCACATTTCATATGGAATGAATAGACATGATTACTCTTAAGCTCAGTCTCATCTTGTGATGTGTTTAATGAATAACCATGGAGAATCAAAACTCAACGCCATGTTGTTTTAAGAGTGCACGAAGCCTGGCATTTTCTTGGTCCTGTTGAAAGATTAAATGAAAACAACTATCAATTTAACGATTAATTAAATGAATCATTACTCATGTTTATGTAGAGCTACTCACCATTCTTGTGTTTCGCTCTTTAAGTTCATTGACTTGATGAACAAGGTTTTCATTGATCTCTTTTATTTTCTGGACTTTGTGATGGGCGCGATTTTTCACAGACATGATGATACCTATAAGAGAACAACATTTAAGAAAGGAAAATAAAAGTATTAGACTGGAGATGAGAGAATAATGCAACAGCTGGGTCCAAAAGTAAAACTGACATTAATTTGGTCCATAGAAATATAGATTTTTAGTGATAATGTACATAAACATATAATTAATTACTTAAGTTAAACGGACCAAGTACAGAACCTTGGTGAACCCCAGGGTTTAGATTGTGAGTGTCAAGAAAACAATCATTACTAATACCAGCAGTTTGGCAAGTTAAACTTACCTGAACATTTTTCTTGATTTACAATGTTTACGTAAAAGTTTTATTTAGTAAACTCTATCAGTTATTTAACCCTTGTTCGTCAATTTTAAAAAGTTACAAATAGGATCATAGAGGACAAAAATGTCCATGTAAAAAACTCTCATAAAAATTTGAAGCTTGGGAGCACAGACTTCAGTTTGGTCTTATTTTAAAGAAGACCCGTGGCAGATTATTGTTAAAGTTCAAAAAGTTGTAAAAAATTCAAACCAAAAAAGCTATAGAGGTTTAAGTTTATGAAAATGATTTATGAGCAATTTTTAATATGAAATATATATTTTATAAAAAAAAAAAAAAATGTATACACGCTTTGGTCCAAATTTGAGGTTGATATCTCAAAAATGAGCTTTTAGTAAGATTTTGTTTGGGTGCAGTCAGTGTTCAAATGAGGGGGCTGGGGGTCCCGGACCTCCCATAAGCATTAAGGGACCCCTCATAACACCCAAAAACATATGCATAAGGGGTCCCCTAGTTTTTCAATGAAACTGTAATACTTAAAACATGAAACGTGTGAAAATGAAACTTAAATGAAACGATTCGATTGCTGTGTTAAATTTATACCTCACGATACATCATATTTTATTTTTAAGTTTTGTTTTTACAGTTTTATATTTCATATAGTTAATCAATATCACACAAAGAGTGGCATTTTTTCGTAAAAATCACAAATGTGATAGTGATTTTATATAACAGTTCAATAAACTATAAGTTAAAATTAACTAGACTTATGTTAGACACCATACTGCCTAATTTTTTGTTCTCTTTTGCCAACAAATATGGTCCCAAAATATGGTTAGGGGACCCCAAGAGCTTTCACACAATTCGAACACTGGGTGCAGTACCAAACTTTTCCCACTGGCATTCACAGCAGTGAGATTTGTGATTCGCACTACAGTATATTTTGTCTCTCTCTCAGACATTATAGGTGCGCACACACAAACACACATACAAATAGAGATCGACCGATATATTGATTTACCGATATTTTCCCCGATATTTAAGCATTTTACCAAAATCGGTTATCGGTTTTGTAATATCGGATTCACCGATAAACGCCGCCATCTTGTGGGTGTTTTGAGAATTACCGGCAACATCGCCATTTCAGCGCGTCTGAGAGGAGACGAGACAACAACAAAGGCATGCATAGGTAAAGCACTTGCTTAGCTGTAATTAGTAAACTTTATTTAACGTAACTGCCATTGATGCACATATTAGATGTGTTACATAAATACATGATATGTAGCTAGTTTATGCAGCTTTGGATCTAAGAAATAGACAAACTCACAAATCACGTAAGATAATCCGTCCTAATAAACACGTAAATTTGTCTGAATTAAATAATATACAGCCATGAATGAGCACATGTTGGAAATGAAAGCGCTGAATTGAATTCTCTCTGTGTTGTCTGTGCTCATTATTAGTCTCGTGAAGTCGGAGTCGGCTAAAATAATCCGTCACGTCCTGTCCCAATTAAAGACTTAACTTTGCCCGAATTAAATAATACAGCCATGAATGAGCGCATGTTGGAAATAAAAGCGCTTAATTTAATTCAATTGTTGTGTATATCATTAATCTCATGAAGGAAATCCTCAGGAAATGTTCCAGCACAGCCACCGCATGTAACTTTTAACAAGATTCACTTGTTTAAAACACCCTATTATATTAACATTTACTATATAACCATTATTTCACTAATACACATCTAAATAATTACATCTCTATGGAAATTAATTATTTATTATCTCCGCGAGCGATCGCAGTTTGAGTATAGTTCTGTGTAAACACTTTGTCAGAATCTAGAACGACAAAAGTCGTTCTGATATACCAGTTTAGAAATGCAATAAAATACGATTTTTTTGTTTGTTTTATTCCAATATTTCAGAGAATATTATTCAGTGAATTAACATTATCCAGTGAGCTATTCTTCACTCTTTATATTAAACATCTTATAAACCTACTAAAACTGTAGTTTAAAATGAAGTTAATATGACTCCTGTCCTTTATTTATTTTCTCCATTTGAAGACATTAGACATTCTACATTTGTTTTGCTTAGTGTTGCAGCTGATGCATTTTATAAATAAAAAATATATATAAATGAAAAGTTTTTATTGTTGTAATATGAAGATTAAGGAGGAAAAATCAAAGTGAAGTATGGACTAACAGTAAATAAATATCGGTTCTGCATATCGGTTATCGGGCACATAAACATGCAAATAATCAGTATTGGTTATAAAAATAAAAAAAAATCAATATCGGTCGATCACTACATACCACACTCTGACATCCATACCAACATACCCACACAATTACAGCTGGCAGAATCTGATTTTACCAAGTACGACATGTTCCTGGATCAACATCTTTGTTGACCCTGGAACAACATTGTGATTAACCAATCAGATCTGAAAAAACAGTTTATAGTTTTTGTGAAGTTTAGGCTTACAATCAGTGTTTTGTGCTTGTACATCAGTGTCATTCATTTATCATTTCCTCTGATTTTAGGGTTTACTCATGGGTAAGGTTAGGTTTAGGTGTAGGGATGTGGTCAAGATTAAATTTTTGGATTAAAATGTTGTTCCAGGGCCAACAAAATATGTTGACCCAGGAACACATCTAACTCAGCAAAATCAGGATATAATATGCCCTGTGAGATCCTGAGAGGAACTATTTTTTGTACCTAGTTTAAAATAGATTTATTAAAGGAAATGAGGGTGAAATATTTAAATTCCAATAAAAATACACACCTGTGCCAAAATTTATGCAGTTGGCATTAATATAGGCAAAGTTATTAAAAAAAAAAAAAAAAAAAAAAAAAGTCCATAAGGTCACACAAGGGTTAATGTAAATAGTTTTAGATTTTACTGATGTTTTTGACGCTGTTGCACATTTGCAATGATTTTACATTTTACATACATTTTTCATTTCATTAAAAAATGTATGTGCACAGCATTGTTTTATGCTTTCATTTTTTTTTTTTTTTCAGATCCAAATTGAAGTTTGGTAAGTGTTGGGTAAAAATCATTCTCGTACCATTTATAATCCTGGCCACTCTCCACAACCTGAGCAAGATCAGAAGCCCCATGGCATCAAACGCATCCTCTTTTGAGATGTATACAATATCCAGGATGAAAGACACCACCACCACAACCCCATCAAACACCTCAAACTTATGGTGGAGAAATTCTAGACGATAGGCATAGATTTTTCCGCACAGCTCCACCATGAAGAATGTGAGAAGGGCGAGGCTGAGATAGTGGAATACCTGGAATGATGGCAGGAACATTCGGGTAGAGGATAACCGCAGAATAATCGCTGACATATAATGTGTCTTGTGTCAACAGAAATATGACATCCATGTTTTTTTGCTGACTAAGCATCTGAAGCGAACTCACCTGCGGAGCGATTTTGTGATGATCTGCTTGAATGATAGACAAGTCAATAAGCAACTCGCACAGAACGAAAATGGCATCCAAGACGACCAAGCAAACAACAACAATCTAATCAACAAAATAACGGCCCAAGGTCATTTTCAGTCATGTAAACAGCATTTGATATCTATATACATGTAAAGAGTGTAAACATTACCTGGAATCTCTCTGTACTATAAAGGCGGCGTAGGGAGTCTCTGAAGCTGACCTGCCCCAGATGCTGTCCTGTGGCGAGCTCCAGGTCTTCACTGGCATCGTGCGGTTCATCATCCTGCCACTGTGTGGCGGTGGTTTGCTCATCACCTACCGCTGTGAAATGCCTCAGAAAACGGGACATTTTTCTCGGGGGTCACATGAGTTGAACACTAATAGAAAATGAATGATTTTATATATATACATACACACACACACACATAACGGTAACACTACAAGAAACATACAGTTCACTGACCAATAGCAGGGCTATTGTTGTTATATGGAGCCAGCTATTAAAGATCCAGTTACAGGCTTAATTTCAAGATTTAAACATTAAAACGCAGTTTCAACAAAACATTGAAACAGACAAATATAAACGGTAACATAATTATCAATTATAAACATGTAACATTAAAACAAACGAATTAACTTGTCACAACATGAAGAAAAAATCTGAGAACGAGCTATATTGGTTAAAATATTTCGTCATTGTCTTTGACTCTTGTCTGGCTTTTGTTTTATTGTGACTTATTTATTGTTTAAGCCAGTGACTTATTTATTGTTTTATTTACGTTACCCGACCGCAATTACATAAACTTGTCATGATACTTAAATTGTAGTTTGGATGATATATTTCACAAAAATAAAGAGGTAAAAACAGATGCAGTTTCGTTAGATCTACGGTGATATATTCAAATTTTGACCTTGTAGAAAAGTTTTGCATGCCACCATCTACAAATCAAATCCTCATAGGAGATCTTCTAAGAAACAAAGCAAAACAATTTATACAACATAAGTGCATCATATCTCACTGCACAATATGCCTGTATTTGCAATTTTTTCTTTCTGTGTATTGTTCGAGTGTCTACACGCATCATAAAACACTGACTCCTCATCCGTGACTTGAGTATAACTCGTGATTTCCTGCAGCATTTGAACACTTAAATCAGCGAATTTACACAGACTTCCATGAATATAGACGAGTAAATGTAAGACTGTTTATTGACTTTAAGACAACTGCTACTTGGCTGCTTTATTCGGGTCATTTTAATACTAATTTCATATGAATTCAACAGTAACATTTACATTTTGCATACACGCTCAGTTTAAAAGGAACGAGAAGTTCCAAAAGGCAAAATAAAAATTTACCTGTTATGTTGGTGAAACAATGTTGCTAACGGCTAACGCCGCATTTGTGCGCAGTTTTTGGGAGCAACAATCCGAATTCAGTGAAAAACTTTGACCCTAAACTCCGCCTCTACTACAGTCATGAACGTGATCCTCTGCACAGGATGCAGCCTGAAGGAAGTGACATGGAAGATCTTTCCCAAATCTTTGGACATTTTACAGGAATGTGCACGGGACCAGAAAACTAGTGACCTGAAGAAGTAATCAAATGATATCCTTTTATTTTAACACGCATTGGGATGTTTTGATGAAAACTAAATAGCTAAATGGAAAGCTAGTTTTAAAGTTAAAAAAAAAAAAGTTGATCAGACAGACATATGATAGAGAGAGAGAGAGAGAAAGAGATAGAGAGATAGAATAACAGACTGATAAACACTCAATCAGATAGATAGATAGATAGATAGATAGACATAGAATTACAGACTGATAGACACTCAGATAGATAAACAGATAGACAGATAGATAGATAGATAGATAGATAGATAGACAGAATTACAGACTGATAGACACTCAGATAGAATAACAGACTGATTGATAGAAAGTCAGTCAGATAGATAGATAGACAGACAGACATAAAGATAGATAGATAGACATAGATAG
>VONZ01001522.1:0-131217 GCA_012976165.1 Labeo catla
CATGATGATGATTAGCAAAGTCGGTAGCATGTTTCTAACATGATTAATGAAGTTCAGCAGCATGTTTAACATGATTAGCATGTTTCTAGGCGTGATTAATGAAGTACAGCTAGCATGTTTTAGCATGATGCTCAAAGGCGGCTAGCGCATGTTTTCTACAACATGATTAGCAAGGCGGCTAGCATGTTTCACAGCATGATTGGGAAGTGTTACAGCATGTTTTCAGCATGATTAGCCGAAATTAAGCTAAGCATGTTCTAGCATGATTAAGCTAGCAGCGTGTTTCTAGCAGCGTTAGCAAAGGCACATTGTATGTTTCGCATGATTAAAGCGAAGTAGCATGCTAGCATATGATTAGCAAAGTCCATTTATGTTTCCTAGCACATGATGATTAGCAAAGAGGTGGCCAGCATGTTTTTCCTAGCATGTGATTCAGGAAGTCGCTAGCATGTTTCACAGCACTTGCTATGGGGAGGAGTCCTAGCATGTTTTCTAGCATGATTAATGGAAATTAAGCTAGCATGTTTCTAGCATGTGATTAACAAAGGTAAGCTGAAAGGTATGTTCCACTAACATGATTAGCAAATTCGGTAGCATGTTTCTAACATGATTAGCAAGATTGGTAGCAGCATGTTTCACAGCATGATTAGCAAGTCGCTAGCATGTTTCTAGCATGATTAGCAAAGTCGCTAGCATGTTTCTAACATGATTAGCAAGTTGCTAGCATGTTTCTAGCATGATTAGCATGTTTCTAGCGTGATTAGCAAGTCGCTAGCATGTTTCTAGCATGATTAGCAAAGTTGATAGCATGATTCTGGTTGCTAGCCATAGATAGATAAATAGATAGATAGTAATGGTTACAGTTTTTCTCAGTCGCTTTGGTGCATTTCTCACAACACTATTTACATTTGCACAACATTTACTTCAACCTCCACAACATTTAGTCATTTGTGCACATCATAGTAGCAGTTTCTCATTCCTTCCAACAAATTGCAAATGCTTTTGGACATGCATCAATTGCTTTCATACAACTCTCTGCTGTTTTATAACATTATCATTTGCTTATGTCATGTCAGTCAAAATTAACTAAACTTGTGAATGCTGAATAGTCATTCCATATAAAACTAATAGTCCTCATTTCATTGCTTGAGTCATTACATACAAAAATGTTGAACTAGTTGTCAAAATCTGTCAAGCAAATTTTATAAAAAATTTTAAATCTTTTTTTTTCCTGAAAATGTCTTCTAAATTGAACAATTTCTGCAAATGTGCATGAATGATTTACAGACCTATGTATGTTGTAGGTTCAGTTCCAATATGTACTGCAATATTGTTTACAGTTGTGCACAGCTCTACCCAAAGGGAGTTTATGTTTGTTGTAAATAAGGGTGTATTTATTCGTTTGCACAATGCTTTGAATAAATTAGAATTGCAAAGAGCATATGCAGTAAAAATGTGAAACATACATATTCAGTGTCTTGTACTCAGATACCTCACTAAATACAGTAATGTCTAACTTTACTGTAGTTTTCAAATGGCTGTGCAAATAGTATATAGTGCTGTCTTGAGCATTTTCAGGAAGTGTCACCAAAATCTGACTTTTTTGCATTGGAAAAAATTTACAGAGTAAACTGTCATAATGAAAACATGACAAAGCCATTTGACTATCTTGTTCATAAACAATGGTGTCAGGACTTTTCATCTTGATGACACTGACACTTTCATTGACATGAATACTTGCTTTTGAGGAATGAGCTATCCATTTTGAGCAAGTGACACGCTTTTGCAGGTTATCAACTAGGTTTTGCAGTTTGTACTAATTGTTTTGAGAAATGCATTAACTGTTGTGCAAATGTAAATAGTGTTGTGAGAAATGCACCAAAGCGACTGAGAAAAACTGTAAATGATAGATAGATAGATAGATAGATAGATAGATAGATAAAGGTTTGAAGATAGATAGATAGATAGATAGATAGATAAAGGTTTTAAGATGAATAGATAGATAGATAGATAAAGGTTTGAAGATAGATAGATAGATAATGATAGATAGATAGATAAAAGGTTTGAAGATAGATAGATAGATAGATAGATAGACAGACAGATAGATAGATAGATAGATAGATAGATAAAGGTTTTAAGATAGATAATATGAATGAATAGATAGATAGATGGAGAATAAGGTTTGAAGATAGATAAGATAGATAGATAGATAGATAGATAGATAAGAATGAACAGACAGATAGATAGATGAATGAATAGATAGGTTTAGAAGAATAGATAGAATGGATGTAGACAGACAGATAGATGGAATGAACAGATAGATAGATAGATAGATAGATGGAAAGATAGATAGATAGATAGATAGATAAGGTTTTAAGATAGATAGATAGATAGATAGATAGATAGACAGACAGAAAGATAGATAGATAGATAGATAGATAGATAGATATGGTTTGAAGATAGATAGATAGATAGATAGATAGATAGATAGATAGATAAGGTTTGAAGATAGATAGATAGATAGATAGATAGATAGATTAGTTATTAGTTAGAAAGAACATAGATAGCTTAAAGCTTAATTGAGTATCAATGGCTTCTAGCAGTTTACATTAAACATAGTTCAAACAGACATGGACTTTTGGTCAATGAAAGTCTATGGGACTTTTTATGATTTTTAATATTAATTTTTAAGAAAACCGTAACTCAAACCAGTCTGAAAAGATATAGCACACTAAGTCAGAACAGTATGAAGATCTGACCCGAGTTTGGAGTATGTAGCTTGAACGGTCTAGGAGGAGTTAGTGTCCAAAAAATTTGCGGTCAGAAAAATAAGAAGAAGAAGAAGAAGAAGAATAAGTTTAAATAGGATTTCAGTAAGTTGGCTTTCCCAAGCCAACTTAATAAATAAATAAATAAATAAAATACATGAATGATTTTCAAGTGTGCAAACAAAAAAAAAAAAAAATATGAATTGACTTCCAAAACGGGAAGGAATGTGATATGCCTTGTGGGAAATATAATTGTAGTGTCCACAATGCTGTCCATTAAAAAAAAAAAATATCAGTTTTAAAGTGTAAGCACGCATTAATGTTTGTAATTATGTATATGCCTATATTAATCCAGACTAAAAACCTGAAAGCAGAATGTCTGTATTCAGATTAAAAAGAGATGTTTTTTGAAAATAGTACATTTTAATTCCATGCATGTAATAAAAAGTCTAAAATAAAGGCAGGTCACAGTAGTGGCATTTTGGCCAAGATGAAACCAAGAATCTTATGTGAGTCAGATTCACCTGATCAAAACCGGGGGACATATTTGATGTGTGACCACACCTTTACACTGGGTTTTACATCCCAGTATGTTAAATACTTGGTACTTTGTGTTATTTAAGTTGGTGCTTATCATGCCTTTATTTTGTACTGTGTGAGTAATTCTTGCTAAATGTGACAGGAGCCGGAGGTTCCTCAGGAGCCCAGTGATCTGGAGGAGGGCGGACTGGACCTGAACAAGACCTTCAAACCCATCAGCGCCTACATGCAGGACCGCAAGGAGATGCTGGAACAGTGTTTTCATGTGCTGGGAGAGAATAAGCTCAAAAAGATGCTTCACTCTTCATATAAAATATGAATAACATACTTGTGATTTTCCAAAACCCTAAAATATTCCAGTAGGAAATGTCTTGTTTTTCTCCTGGTCACATGCGTCAGATGTAGTGTTTTCATTGGCTGTTGCAATAATCGCTCTGTTGTTTCCTGCAGGACTGTTCTTTTAGTGAGATTAAGAAACTGTGCTGGGATCAGCTGCAGCAGCTCTCTGAGATTCATCTGCTGGAGATTCTAGATGGTAAATCACAAATTCAACTTAAATTTGTGTCTGAACAATGGAATAAAAACCTTGTATTTATTTGTATTATGGTAGTTAAAGGTATATTATTTTGTTTGTTTGTAAAGGTAAAGAGTTATCCGCCACATCTGAAGAGAAGAACTTCCCTGACAGTCAGTAAGTCAAAATTCTCAGAATTGTTTATTAAGATGAAGTTATAGTTATTATTGACATTTTGATAATGCGTTGATTAACATTTACAGACAGGACAGTAATGTGGACTCCACTTCATCACTTAGAGAAAATCCTGAAACAGAAGAAAAGCAAGGTAAATAACTCATTATAGATTTAGACTATTATTTCAGAGTGTTTTCATGAGTGAAAGTCAGATTTGGATGTAAATGTGTATCTGTGTGTGTGTGAGGCGCAGGTTCTGGAGAAGACAGTGACGTTCTCAGCATCAACGCAGAAATTGACGACAGTGACATCGAGGGTCATAAAGTGGTCAAAGCTGAAGAATCGGTGCTCGGAGACGAAGCTCTGCCTCCCACCGCCGCCGTTCAGCCGGACGAGCCCAAAGTGGAGCTTCAGCAGGACATTGACAGAAGTGTGAGTGAAATTCTGGCCCTGACGTCTGACTCTGAACACAAAGATCTGCAGGAAGTGTCGCTGGAAAAATCAGACGTCCAAGAAAAAGCTTCTGCGGCTCCAGCGAAGCAGCCATTGGCTCAGCAGCTGGAGTTACTGGAGCTGGAGATGAGAGCCAGAGCCATCAAAGCGCTCATGAAAGCCAGCGAGATCAAGAAAAACACAAACTGCTGACTACCGAACACAGACATTTGGGCTCAAAGTGTGATAAAGAGTGTTTATGGACATTTTGGCTCCAAACTTCAGAATCACTTGAAAAATGTTTCTCTATTTGTCCCCAAACACACTTTCAGTTCCTTATATTTCAGCAAATGGTCACTGTGGAATAAGCAAATAGTTAATTTTAATGTAATAAAGCACGTTAATACTTTGTTTTTGTTCTTTGAAGTGAAGAAATACAGCAAATGTTTCAAAATATTATGTATAATAATGAAGTGTGGTTACTTGCATACAGGGGCGGCTCTAGGGTGAGTGGATATCCGGGGCTTAGCACAGAGACATTAATGTATGTGTCAGAATACACGGGATACACTTAAAAATATAGGCTATGCATGTTTCAATTCTACTTTGGCTAATTTCCTTTATATTTATTTATTTATAAACCCAGTATATTTAAACATGCAGGCCTCTATTATGGAGCCATTGTACGCTTATATTTTAGCACCTCTAAATGCATTTACACTGCAAAAATAGAATGGTACTTGGCAGTAGGTGGAGGCAAGCCACTGTCTTAATGAGTCATTGAGTCATTTGTTCAATATTTTCTTTTAAAGCGGCTGATTAATTCAGGAACAATGTAATGAACTGTATTTAGGAATGGATTGGTTAAAGTGCCCCTATTATGCCTTTTCAAATATGATCATTCATACAGTGTGTCATCTAGCTGTATGTGAACATAAACTATCTGCAAAGTTGTGAAGCCGACAGTGCACGATAAATAAAGTTATTGTCTATCAAAAAAAAGAGTCGGCTCACATTTGCCTGAACGAGTCGTCAGGATTTCGAATCTTTTTCTGTTACGGCCGCACGTCACAAAGTAACACATTTGCATAATGCCCGCCCACGTTCTGTCGCGAACAACTTGTCCGCCCACAAACAGTAAAATTTCCATGTGGTTTATGTCACATGGAAATTTACACGTACATTATACAGAAGACGCTGTATCCTAAGCTGTGAGTAAAACTGTTTTATATTCACTTCCAAAAGATGATGAATCTACAAAGATTGTATTTTCTAGCGATCGTTCAAAATAAGTAGTTGTGTATGTTATGTTGTGTTACAACCCTGCACATGTCATGCTAACCGGCTAAATCATGCTTCTGTAGTTCTGTTGTTCAGCTGTGGACCCACTGTAGTCTGACAATTTGTGATTGATGCAGCTTGACTGTCTGTCTGTCTCATTAGTTGGAGTAATGATAAAGGATGGCGCACAAAGCGGCTTTCACACCGAATGTGGAAAGCGCTGTGCTATGAAACCCATTCGTTTCAATGTCTTCCGCCCTGTGAGGATGA
This sequence comes from Labeo catla, assembly GCA_012976165.1. NCBI lineage: Eukaryota > Metazoa > Chordata > Actinopteri > Cypriniformes > Cyprinidae > Labeo > Labeo catla. Next base: position 5,983 of record VONZ01001522.1, read on the forward strand.
CTTGTTTCTGCCTCGACCAAAGCGCACGCCGCGGACAAAGTTCAAATAAGTTGTTCAAATAAACTTTTGCCGCTGCGCTCTGAAGGGCTGCACTGAACCCAGCGGCCAGCGCAGCGCTTTCCGCGTTCGGTGTGAAAGCCGCCTTAATGCATTATACAGTGTTGAAGTTTACAACATAGAGGTGTGCCCGGTTCGCTTACATAAGCAAATTGCGAGCACTTTACAAGGTAGACCGTGTTAACTTGTCGATCAGCCACTTCAGTCGTTTCATCATCAGACTCTGGCTGGAATTGTTATGGTTAAATCGATGCCATCTTTTCTATGTATTGACAAGTGTCCAGGACTGTCAGTCAGTTATGGCAATGGGCGTTTCGTTTTCCCGACACGCCGTACGCGGTAGACCAATCATAAAGGACTGCGCCATCTGACCAATCACAGTTGTGAGGGCTCACGGAAAGGGGTTTAGAGAGACTGATTCTTCGAACTGCTTTGCACGAGTCGTTTAGGAATCATTTAGAAATGGGGCAAAATTAAATCTATTTTTGGAGAAAACTGAAGTGTTTTTTGACTTTGCATACATGTAATTCTGTTTTGGGAGTCTATTAAAACAATATTATCAACCTTTAAAATGGCATAATAGGGGCACTTTAATCACTGACTCACCTGAGTCATTCAGAATTATCTATTCAGTAAGGGACACTGCTGTGTGTTGATGGAGATTCGCAACATGGTTTTGTTGGGAGACATTTTCATTAGTGAAATAGAGCAAAAGACAATATCGTTTATATAATTTAAGCAACTTGACATTTAATTCTTGTTTATTGAATTGTTGCCTTGACACGAAGAAAAGTCTGCCACAGACCTTGCTAAGAAAACATATAATCACTATGTGTGTGTGTGTGTGTGTGTGTGTGTGTCAGACTGTGTACATAATAGTATAATTAAATGTGTATATTCGTTGGTTCACAGTGTCAGGCTCAATAAAAAAACAAAACAAAAAACAAATAGAAACCATCATATTTGTAATGGTTTTACCGGTTATAATGGGAATTGCATTGGTTCCCTTTCGAGGGAACATCGAACTGCGTCCTCTAGAGGTCGCTATGGGGAACGCCTCGGAGTGACCGGTATCCTGAAGCATACATCTAAACACGACAATAACATTGGCCGGCAACAGCCTATGACGTCACTACCGGCGAGACCACAGTATAAAGGGGCAACGGGAGAACACGTCATCCTCTTCTTCGTCTTCGTTGACCATTTGTTTGTGTTAGCAGAAGTTAAGCATGACTAGGAGTTGAATTTGCTTGCAGCATTTATTGCTTAAGCATGCTCTGATACCCGCAGTTTTCACCCGGTTCGCGTCTTGTGTGTGTGGTGAAGAGCAAGCGCGTTCGGCTCTTGAGGGAGTTGAATGCACTCATAGATTTCATTGCTTGTTTCTCATGAGGGATATGCATGAATTGAACATGCTCGACTCACAAGGAGATGGCTTGTGCTGATTGTGGTGATGGTCTCATCCGTTGGTATTGGATCCAGCCTGGATGATAGCATTCAGCCTCATGTTTTCTGGATCATGCGATAAAGTTGCTAGGCTTCTGCGGGCGGCCAAGATGTGCTACTGATGTCTCGCCTCGAGGGGGTTCCTGAGATGTGAGTCATCCACTTAACCATCATGTACCATCATGTGAGCTCCTCCTGCTGAGGTGTTGATGAGGGGCTCCAATCTGGTCGAGCTAAGGTGTGCTCCCCTCACTGCAAGGGCTAGTTATACACCTCCCGTTCCCAGTTTGAGTCATAGGGAACTCTTATGCAACCATACCGAGTTGAATAGGCCCGTCCTGTTGCCTCCATGTGCCTGGCAATGCTCTCCTTACCTTAGAGGGTTATCTTTGAGCTTGCCATTCCCGGTTGATCATCTGAGGACTCCTCTTACCGGGCCCTGCACTCCCTGGAGCTCCGTTGAGCGGCAACCTCAGGTTGTTAGGCCCCTATTGCCTTCCTGTCAGGTTGCTCTCTTGCTGGTTGAGCTTAGCAGTGCTCCCCTTTCTCTAGAAGGTCACCTATGAGCACGCTGCTCCCTAACCCTAACTGAGCATCTGATTTCCCTCTCATTCTGAGAGCTGAGTTCTCCGCTCACCAGAGCTTTGTGAGTCAACAACCCTAGGCTGTCAGGCCTCTCTCTGCCTCCCTGTTAGGTTGCTCTCTTGCTTCTTGGTCGAGCTAGCATTGCTCCCCTCACCATAGAGGGTCACTTATGAGCATGCTGCTCCCTTCTGAGTACCTGAGTTCCCTCTCATTCTGAGAGTTGATTTTCTGCTCCCCAGAGCTCTATAAGTCAGCAACCTCAGTCTGTTAGGCCACTCTCTCCCTCCCTGTTAGGTTGCTCTCTAGCTGGTTAAGCTTTGTAGTGCTCCCCTCACCCTAGAGGGTCACCTATGAGCACCCCGCTGCCAAAATTGAACGTCTGAGTTCCTCCCCTATTTTGAGAGTTGAGCCTCCGCTCTCTAGAGCTCCGGTTAGCAGTCATTCCAGGTTGTTGGGACACCTTCTGCCTCCCTGGTAGGCTGCTTCTTGGTCGAGCTAGCATTGCTCCCCTCACCATGGAGGGTCACTTATGAGCATGCCGCTCCCTTTTGAGCACTGGAGTTTCTCGCTTATCCTGAGAGTTGGATTCTCTGCTCTGTGGGATCCACCGTGCAGCCATGCCAAGGGATCAAGGGGGGCATCTCATTTTAGACAGGTATACATTGTTATTGGCATATGTTCAAGCAGATTTGTCTCTTGTCATCTCTGAAAGAATATGCACCGTTAATGCAGCATTAGAAAACTTTGTCAGTTTTTTTTTTTTTTTACTTTCGCTTTCTGTATAGTGAATTGACTGAAGTTAAGACATTCACTGGCATAACTAATGTGCAAAGTTTTCATGTTTCTTGTATGATATCCATTGACTCGCCTTTGTGGTTTAAAACAGAAATATTTCTAATATTGCGACGTAACCGCTAACCCCAATGCGTATGTATCTTAAATGTGGGGAGACATGAAAGAGGAATCAACTCGGTATGCCGCGCTGTCTGAAACATGTCTCTATGCTTATGCGCCCTTTGGGTGTGTGCAAGAACAGAGCGTAAGTAACGAATTGAGTTCTGTTTCATTTCTTCTTCTTGTGGTTTAAAATAGCTTGAACGTGTAAATTGGCAAATTAATCTGCAAACCACATGCCAAACGGCGGGGTCTGGACATGGTTCGTACTATCACGGATCCGTTTAAGCCCTAATAGAATATATGACAGATCAGAGCAATCTTTTATTTACTGATTTACCATGAAATCATCAAATTGTTACTCCATATCAATCGCATACAACGAAAGTACAGAATAATTAGAACAATCATTTACGCACAATAAATTACAGAGCATCATATCTATACAAATTTTCCCCAGAATGTTCTCACGACCCGGTAGAAATTCATCCCCGGCCCGGTAATGGGTCGCGACCCGATGGTTCAGGACCTCTGCCCTTGGGGGTCACCTATGAGCATGCTGCCACCCTTCTGAGCGCCTGGGTTTCTCTCTTATCCTGAACGGTTGAATTCCCTGCTCTGTGTGCTCCACAGCAATGTCAGGGGGTCTGGCCTCTTCCAGCCTTCCCCTTAGACTGTTTCATGGTGAACTTGGCTATGCTTCCCCACTTCAGAGTGTCGTTCAGAATTTCCCCTCTTCTTGAGGGTTAAATTTTCCGCTTCCCAGAGCTCCATGACAAGTGCTCTGTACATGCAGAATCATGCTAAATCTCTGTGCACTTTCTAAAAATCCATGTTGTGGTAAGGACATACATTAAGCATCTTGTGTTCTTTTCTAAAAACCTGTGTGGTATGGGTTACGCACTCGACCTCGTTCCCATTCTTTGAGTTGGCTCAGGCCCCGGTTCACTTGGGTGCCACTCTATGTATCCCTAGTGATACCGACTTAAACAGGGTGTTGCTACCAAGGATCTGTTGAGACAGTTCCTTGAGCAAACTCATGGATTGCTGGCAGTAGCCCCTGGGTGACAGGCCAGGGCCTAGTTACTATCCTAGGTGCTTGGCCGTATCTTCTTAAAAGAATCTCTTCTTCTGATTCCAAGCCTGTGAGCTCTACCCTGGGTCCAGGATATCTGACCCCTAACTTTGGGGTATGCAGTTCAGGCCTTTGGCCGAAGGGAATAATGTCACTGACAGCCATCTAGGTGTCCTTTGGGCAACTCTTAGCTTGGTAGAGTTGGTACTTAGTGGTCGCCTTGTGCTTGGCATGCACTCCCCTCAGCATGGCAGCGTGGGTATAATGTTCCCCATAGCGACCTCTAGAGGATGCAGTTTGATGTTCCCTCGAAAGGGAATGTCTCAGGTTACGTATGTAACCATGGTTCCCTGAGAAGGGAACAAGACACTGCGTCCTTGAGAATCCTCGCCATGCTTTGAACACAAGCTTCAGACAAAGAAGAGGATGACGTGTTCTCCCGGTGCCCTTTTATATTGTGGGCGCGCCGGTAATGACGTTATAGGCTGTCACCAGCCAATGTTATTGTCGTGTTTAGATGTATGCTTCAGGACACTGGTCATGCCGAGGCATTCCCCATAGCGACCTCTAGAGGACGCAGTGTCTCGTTCCCTTCTCAGAGAGCCATGGGTACATATGTAACCTGAGACGTTTTAATGGAAACTGTAATGGTGCCTATTGGTCTCTACTAGTAATTGGTAATCTTCTGTTGGTGGCTTGTTACAACCACTAAATCCTACTGGAATAAATTCCAAAACACATTACACAAAACCATTTTGTAATGGTTTTAATGGTTAAAAGTTGATGGTTTGTAATGTTTGCAGTGGCAAACATTTTTTATTTACTTATTTTTTTCAGCTGGGAACAAATAACCTAATTTGACAGTTGGTAAGAAAAGTGAGGGAAAAAAAAAAAAAAAAAGTTCTGGCAGATTCTAACCCGGGTCGATTGCATCGCAATAACTAAGGAACACCCTTTACCATCTACGCTAGTTCAGAATCAGAATTAGCTTTATTCGCCAGGTGTGTGCAAACACACAAGGAATTGTGTGTGTTTTTTTTTTATTTTTTAAGGTGCTCCTAGTACAAACATGAATACATACATACATACATATCTGACATGAGAACAGAAAAACATTTAAATAAAGACTTAAATTAAATAATAATGTGTATGGATCTGGAACAGAAGATTTATGTACAGATTTGTGCATTATTTACTCTATATACAGCTGTATAAATAAAGATATGTGCATTATATGTATTTACATAATACTACAGAAGAGGTGGATTAATAATTAGAGATGGAGAAAAAAATACAGAAATTAATTGCAGGACACAGGAATGATTAATGTTTTAGCTGTTTAAACTAGAGATGGCATTTGGGGAAAACAATGTTTTTATGCCTAGATATTCTAGTGCTCAGAGATCTGTAGTGTCTGCCTGAGGGGAGAAGTGCAAACAGGTTTTCTACTGAGACGTTATTGAGACATTATTTAACAATCGTCTTTAGTCTTTAGTAGTGTTGCCTAGCCAAATCACATGTTGGTGGGCAGAGTTAGTGTAAATAGACACTCTCTAAAGGGGGCAATTACAGACACCTGAAGCACTGTTACAACTTCTTATCGATGGTTGGTCAGTTTACATTTCGGTCAAAGATACGAGCCTCAGTGGCTGGTTCTTGATGGGAGTTAACAAGAAGACGGAGTGTAGAGAGCAAATCTGCGGTTCTAATAGAAATGATTTTAATGCACATGAAAACTCGATGCGTACAGGGTGTGGTAATAAAACATTCAGGGTTCCATTTGTATTGTAATATGCATGATTCATCTAAATGACAATCAGAATATTTCAGATGCCTGAGATTCTTTGAGAGTTTGATGCCATTATTGATACAGATCCCATTTCTTAGAATCAGGTGCAGTTAACTTTCATTTTGCTTATTGTACACATATATATATATATATATATATATATATATATATATATATATATATATATATATATACACACCGTTCAAAAGTTTGGGGTCAGTAAGACTTGTAATAGTCTTTAAAGAAGTCTCTTATGCTCATCAAGGCTGCATTTATTTGATTAAAAATATAGAAAAAAAAACAGTAATATTGCAAAATGTTTTTACAATATAAAATAATGTTTTTTATTTTAACATACTTTAAAATAGAATTTATTCCTGTGATGAAAAGCTGAATTTTTATCAGCTGTTACTCCAGTCTTAAGTGTCACATGATCCTTCAGAAATCATTCTAATATGCGGATTTATTATTAGAATGATCAATGTTGGATAATATCAACAGTTGTGCTGCCAAATATTTTTTGGAACCTGTGATTTTTTTTTTCCAGGATTCTTTCATGAATAACAAGTTTAAAAAGTACAGTGTTTATTCAAAATATAAATATTTTATAACAATGTAAATTATTTATTATTAACTTTTAATAAACTTTTAATTATTAACTTAATACATCCTTGGTGAATAAAAGTATTAATTTCTTAAAAAAAAAAAAAAACAATAAAAATGTACTGACCCCAAACTTTTGAACGGTAGTGTATATATGTGTGTGTGTGTATCACACTAAATTTAAACATATAATAATATTACTCCATTCCCATACACCCGTTAGTGATGTTACAGTTCTCATCAAATAGAATATTATTTTTTACTGAAAGGAAAACTTTTTAAAAAAAAAAAAAAATCTAAATCTGTTACGAATCTGACCGGTGACCGTCAGTCTGCTCACCACCAGATGTCGCTCTCTCACATTCACATTACATTGACTGTTTCACCACACCCTGGACTACATTCCCCATCAGCCATTGCTCTTATCACCTGCGTCCAATCAGAGACACTATTTAAGCCCCGGACTTCCGTTCTCTTGTCGCCAAGTATTGAATTGTCTTCAGCATTCATACAAAGCGTTATCCTTGTAATCCTGTGTCGAGTTTCCATTTGTTTTGCCTTGTTTTTTCCTGCCTTGTTATCTAGCCTTGTTATTTCGTTTTGTCAGTCTCGCTGCCTGCCTTTTGAAACCCCTCGCCTGTCTTTTCGGATCACTCTTTTGTCTAGCCCTCATTCGGATAACGTTCGCCGCTGATCGACCCTCGCCTGCTTAATGGACTATTCTTCATCTTGCTGTCTAAATACCTGTTTGCTACTGTTTGACCCTGCCTGCCTCGACCATGTCTTTGTCTCGTCCTTTGAATAAAAGTTTGCACATGGATCCGCTCGCCTCTCGTCTCACTCCCACTGTAACAAAATCAATGATTTTCTGAATACACAGCAGCTATTTGCTGAAATATTAGGAACTGAAAGTGTGTTTGGGGACAAACTGAAAGACAAGTGATTCTGGAGTTTGGAGCCAAAATGTCCGGACACTCTTTATCACACTTTGAGCCCAAATGTCTGTGTTTGGTAGTCAGCAGTTTGTGTGTTTCTTGATCTCGCTGGCTTTCATGAGCGAGAAAAATTACCACCTAATTTGCTGAGCCCACTAATATCTGTTTTCTAATAAAATAATATTACTTTTAAAATTCTAGCAGAATATCATATTGCAGTGTTTATATTCCACATTGATTTATTGATGTTATTGCTGATGTTTGGTGAGAGAGTGATTTGATTTCCAGAGAAATTAAAATAAACCTGTAATGTCAGTGAAAGGCACTGCATGTGTAACGCGCTCACAGACGGAGACGTAGGATCCATGTGCGAATGTTTATTGGCGTAGTCAAACAGGCGAGGGTCAAACAACAGCAAACGGTAACAACCAAGATAATCCACAGCGTAAACGATAGTCCAGGCAGAACGGTCAATAGGCAGGCAGAAAACAAGGGCAGAGTGAATAAACAGTCCGGTCGGCAACGAGATACACAAACAAGGAAAAACGCTCAGGATTGATAGAAAACTAGTCAAAACTTTGCGGGGAAATGCCCGCGAAGCCGGGGTATAAATGGCCGACTAAAGGAAGTGACCCGGGAGACCCGGAACCGGAAGAGGGGGTCCCAGGTACGGGGTGGAAGGGTAATGTCATATTAAAAGTCCGGTGAAGGTTCCCGCTGACGGCGGTTAGAGGGAGCCACAGAGACCGCCGTGGTAACAGCATGATTCATCACAATGACAATTAGAATATTTCAGATGCCTGAGATTCCTTGAGTGGCATTATTGATACAGATCTCACTTCTTAGAATCAGGTGCAGTTAACTTTCATTTTACAGGAAAGAAAAGTAAACTGGTTGTCCTTTGCTTAATGTGAACAAACATGAATCATTTCCAAGTGTGCAAATACAAATGCATGAATTGACTTCCAAAACGGGAAGGGATGCTAGATGCTTTGTGGGAAATATAATTCTAGTCTCCACAATGTTGTCCATAAAATTATCTAATGTTTTAAAGTGTAAGTACAAATTATGTAAAAAAAAAAAAAAAAAAAATGTTTACAATTCTTTATATGCATATGTTATACCTGGCTCAAAGATGTAACATTAAGGGAGACAACATTGAATAAATGGAATAAATTTCAAACATAATATTTATTACAACAAAATTAACCAAAATAACATAATCAGGGCATGAGTATCAGTAGGTTCAATCAGTATGAAATGCGAGTGAATGGATGCACAATGAAGTGTGGTCAGCGCTAGTAAATGAATGCAAAACAAAACATAATGCCACAAAACTAGTTTAATCCATGCATCTACGCTCCATAATGGTGCCAGGGTGATGAGGAGGAGAATAAATTGTTAAAAAAAAGTCGTTTTTGTTTTGTTTTGTTTTGTTTTGTTTTGTTTTATTTGAGCACAAAAGTATTCTTGTATCTTTGTAAAATTACAGTTGAACCACTGATGTCACATGAACTATTTTAATGATGTATATACCTTTCTATGCCTTGAACATGGTACTATCCTTGTTGTGTATGGAGGGGTCAGAGAGCTCTTGGATTTCATCAAAAAATATCTTAATTTGTGTTTTGAAGATGAACAAAGGTCTTACGGGTTTGGAATGACATGAGGGTGAGTTTTGGTGAATTTTCATTTTTTTGGTGAACTGTCCATTTAAGGTATTGATCTCAGACATTTCTGTGTATATACTACAACTAATTAATTCCAATAATTTTTTTCTCAAGATCTCAAAACTCTCATAGGAGGAAAAATAGACACTTTGGAGAAGGTAATGTAACACCACGCCAGCAGAGGGAGCCCTCACCCATTGACTCTGTTACCACTCCCTCTGCTGCTTCTTGGGTTACTTCCTGTTTGGTGGCCATTTAAGGAGGCCTAAACCAAACAGGCCCTTGCGGAGTATTGTTTTGCCTGTGCGGACTCTACTAAGCGTTTTCCCTGATTTCCTTGCCTTGTTTTTGTTATTTCCCACGGTTTTGTTTCTTTGTCATAGTTTTGGTTTGTTTCATTGCCATAGTTTTGCCTAGTTTCATAGCCTTGTTTATTTTGCTTCTTTGGACTGCTCACCGGTTTTTGGACTCATTGCCTGTTTTACTAAATTACGCTTTTGTCTTGCCTTCGTGTTATTGTTTGTTAGTAATTTACTCACATTTACTCATGTTGTTGCAAACCCATAAGACTTTGGCTAATTTTTGAAACACAAACTGAGATATTTTTAATGAAACCTGAGCAATTTCTTTCCATCCACAGAAAGTTGAGGTAACCAAAACATAGAATATCCTGGGTCATGAAAGTGTTTTAAAAGTATTTCATATGATTTTTTTTTTTGTGAAGAGATACGAGCACTTCATATGAGCACATTCATTTTTCAGTTGAGAAAAAGTAAACCAATTACTTGTAACAAGTTGATGCAATTGGTTTACTTTGATCCAACAAAACATTTTATATATTTCTTCTAATTAATAATGATCTTATAGATCATGCAACTGTAACTAGTGGATCGTTTAGCTGGTTTTGATCTTATTAAAACTATGTTCCGGCAGTCTATTGTATTGCAGTCTTTGTTTCAAACATTGGTTTATATTGCATCAGCAGTGTGTTTTGAATGCAATTCTTACTGTCACGAATCTGGTCGGTGTCTCGTTGTCCGCTCACCACCAGATGTCACTCTCACCTCACCTACACACTCTGACTGCTGCACCACACTCCGGACTGCATCTCCCATCCTCCACCGCACTGATTGCGTCAGCCCCGTGACCAATCAGGCGTTCTATAAAAGCCCCGGTTCTTCCCAGTGCACCTCACGGATTGTTATATTGTTGTATTCCCTTTGTTATCGCTTCCTAGTTTCTAGTTCCGAGTTCCCTGTGTTTTGTTTGTCCCGCCTGGTTATCTCGTTTGGACTGTCTAGCTGCCTGCCTTTCGGATTATCGCTCGTCTTAAAGGACTATTCTCTTGTCTCGCCTCTGACATTCCTGTTTGCTGTTGTTTGACCCTGCCTGCACGACCTTGTATCTGTCTTGTCCTTATAATAAAGCTCGCAAATGGATCCGCTCGCCTCACGTCTCTCCTTCCCGGTAACACTTACTGATGTTTTGTGAGATATAAATGAAATGAAAATAAACCTGACTAAACGACAATCAGAACTGCCTGCCTGAGTTTCTTTGAAAGTTCGGTGTATTGTTTAAGTTTCAGGTTTAACTTCTTAGAATCAGGTGTGGATGACTTTCATTTTACAGGAAAGACAAGTAAACTGACTGTCCTTTATATTAAACAGACATAAATTACAAAGTTTGTTTTTGTTACTTTAGTTACAAATTGGTTTAGTGTACTTTACTTTACTAAAAAAAAAAACAGACCCTTTTTTTTTTTTGAGTCATCCGTTTCGTAATACACAAGGTAACATCAGGTGTAACAGGTTTATGACCTCAAGAGGGTGGGATTTAACACTTATTTGGTGATATATAAATGCATGCAGTGCCTTAACTACTGCTGAATACTGAACAACAGCTGACTGTCAGCAAAACGGTAGGTAAGACTATTAATGCATTTCACTGTCTTTCAAAAGTATATTTATGATTCAACTACTGACACTGTATAAATGCACATGTACTTCCAACAGACCCTTTTCACTGTTATAGACAGGGCCTAAAACTAACTAACACTTTTTGCAAAAACAGGCAGTTATTACTACTACAATGACTAAACATATTTACAATGTTTTTAATTTGTCCTGCTACTGGTGTCTCTATTAAATGCATTTTCCCTCAATTTTACCTATTAATTATAGCCTTTTAACATTACAGCATAATTGAAAGCTATTATTTCTTATTTTTAGGCTTTTAGGAAATATATAACTTTTAATTTAAGTGATTTTAAAACAATTTTCACATGAACTATACATGGTATGTGCATAAACTACACAGATTAATCTTCATTCAAGCTACAAAAGTCAACTGATTCTTCTTTTTCTTTTGTTCTTTGATTTACGTCAATGACAGCCTTCATTCCGTTTTTTATCTGTAAGATGTCAGTTTTACATACATTCTAAATCATAAACGTTTTAAAGACATCTAATAGACATCTATTTGACATCTGATAGGAAACGTCCAATAGACGTATTGCAGATGAGCAAACTACATCTTGCAGATGTAAATGCAGACGTTAAATAGACGTCTCCGAGATGTACGTGTGCTATCAGGGTCGGGCTATGAAGAATAAAGAAGGGAAAAGTTATTTTTTCCGAAATGAAGCAGCAATATCTTCTCAGGTAAAAGTTATTAGAACTATGGCTAGGGACAAGCTGGCCATCACACTGCTCTGACTTTACCCAGCAAGCAATTTTGCGTTTAAAAGACATATATTAGCCGTTAAAACACAGCCCTGATGTCTAGGCGAAAACAAGGCAAAATTTGGACTGCCACTGAAAATTTAATAGATGTCTAACCATAACCCAACAATAGACTAGACATCAGTTAGACCACTATTGAACGACTACATGTATACATCTGACAGTGAATGTGGGTCTAGGCTAAAACAAGACTGAATTTGGGCTGTCAGTGAAAATTTAATAGACGTCTAACCATAGCCCAATAATAGACTAGTCATCAAATAGACAGCTAATGAATACCTACATATATACATCTAAAACACAACAAAATGGCCATCCATCTAAACAAACTACATACACAGCTTTTATTAAGAAAAATAACATGAACAACTTAAGACAAAATTATAAAAATGCAAAAGAATTAATGACAAAATAAAATATTATAAATATATTAAACTTAAATATAAATAGTATGATAAAAATATGGAATTTAACAACTTAAGATAATAAAAATAAATAAATAAATAAATAAATAAATAAATACCTTGAGATATTTAAAAGAAATAAATAATACAAATCAAGAGCATGTTATCACACTTAACATTTGTTAGATCGCTGTCTCCATGTATACATACCACTAATGACCGAGAACAGTGCAGTCTTTTCAAATGCCTCCTTAATGCTGAATTTGGACATGAGGGAATTTTTTAAACCCTAAAATATAATACAGATTGAGGTGGTTAACAATTGCAGACAAAGTTTGACATTTCAAAATGACCAGTAAAGGATTTTTTTTTTACATTTCTGATTTGCGCTGTAACTTATTGAGTATTGACACCACAGTGTTTGATTAATGTGGCACATTTTGAAGACTTTACCTTTCCAGCAATCTTCTGGCACCGTCTTTGAAGTTTCTTCCTTCAATTCTGCACAACTTTGACACCTGAATAACACATGCCATTGTCAGGCAGGTAGTATTTTATGCGTCAGGGTAAAAGTGTCCAAAATTGTCTGGCACACCTAATTTCAAAACAACACAGTGATAGCTGCTGTAACTAAAATGTAGCCCAGTACACACATTAACCTTAAATATACATGGAATAACAAATTCATCCCTTGTTTTAATTACATTATGTTTTCTGATTTTACCGGTTAGGTTTTAATGCTGCATTGCACATCTTAGCTATTTGCACTATTTTAATACTGCTGCAAACTTTTTTATATTTGAAAATGCTATATTGACATTTTAAATCATTTGTATTTTTGAGCTTTAGTATCAATTTGGAAGTTTCAAACTAAATCTTATTGTACTTGTACAATAACAAAGATACTCTATTTAATTAGCTCATGCTTTCTCTGTCTGTAACAAGCCATTGTTCAGTCATAAATTCAATATAACAGTTAAAATAAATGATTGATGATTGTCAAAGGAGGAGAGCTTTAGTGAGGAAATGTTGTTTTGTAGAGGTTTTTTTTTTTTTTTTTTACACCATTGCTGCCCGGATCTCCTCATTTTCTAACAGCTTTTCCAGATGTAGAAACTCCTCGTCCGTTTGTCCAGTTCTTCTGAATGTGTGTTCACTGTATAAATTAATATAGATTAATCTTTGTCAAAGCTGTTTGTTCTGTTGTTTGCTCTTTCGCTTTTTATTGCGCTGTTTTAAAAATCACGTGAGCTTGTAAACACATACAAATGATAAACTTTCACTCTATCATATAATACATTTTGCAATTAATCCTCTGATCACATGCTGTACCGTGGGGCCTAGTCCATAGGGATCACTATCATCTATCTGCTCCCTTCACTAAAATGTCACGGTTCCTACACATAACAAATAATGTATAGATAAACAATGAACACATATACTTACAAGACCAAGCAGGAATGTCCTTTATCATTTTTTGTTTGCCCTTTGCTTTCCCACAGGTAAACTTAGTGTTCTCTCGTGTAAAAACAAAATTCAAAACGGCAGAATTATCGTGGGATCTTGCAACAGTGATCTCTACTAACTTTCAAGTCTCGCGTTGCCAGTAGTCACGTCTCAGTAGGGCAACAATTGCCATGTCCCTGTTGGGAATTGTAATTGCATATTTCTTTAGAAATTGAAAGAGAGTCAAATAATATCATATAATGTGCAAGAACATTACATTTCACAGCTTGTGGGATGCATGACATCATATTATTAAATGCAATTAAATTTTTGAAACATTTCAATTAGCATTATTTTGGCATAATTAATAATGCCATATTTAATAATGTTATAAAATAATTAAATACAATATAAAATAATGTTAATTTAAATGTTTCAAACGTTTACTTGCATTTAATAATAACCTGCGTGGGAAAAAAATTACATGTAAACAATTTTAAGACTATTTTGGCCATGCTCATCGCTGGTCTGATATTGGGCTATAGCCAAGCTGTTAATATTAGACCTCTAATTGCCTCGATTTCGCCGGTTGGGCTAAAGGCAGACTACACGTAGCCCATCCAATTCAGAGCTAAATCATGGCTACATATATACCATGTCATGAAATGACACTTACATCTTTGTAGATATTATTGACACTGCAAACATGATGGTATAACAACCATCGCATCTGTTGCCTGGCCAAAAACTACAATGAATCAGATTTGACTCTACAAATAGCCAGTCTGACCACGAGCTAAATCTTGGCTAAAAACAGGCTACGCATAAAACATGTCTAAGAAATGTAACCAAACACATTGTAAACGCTGTTGACTTTGCTTACGTGCTGGAATATCATACATCTCACAAGTTATTTTGCCAAAACAATGACATGTATCCAAATTCAAGGTTTTTGGGCTAGAAGGGGGTCACACACAGTGTTGGGGAGTAACTAGTTACATGTAACGGAATTACATAATTTAATTACAAAATAAATGTAATTGTAACTAGTTACAGTTACTGAGAAAAAAAATATGTAATTAAATTATAGTTACTTTTTAAAAATGTCAGTGATTACACCCCCACTTACAGATTTAATTGACTTATTTCATAAATTGCATTGACTGCTCTAAAATGAGACACCAATGTTTCAGGAGTTTAGGACAAAGAACAGGACACATGCTTATTCGATAACGTTTTATTTCCTATTTGGGTTTATGCATAAACTTTATTTTTTAAGATTGTTTTTTTTCCAAGGCATTGTTAGATGATAGTGTTTTCTGTCATAACTATGCAAACATTTGATTTCAAACCCAGTATCATAGCTATTTCTTGTTATGATGTTATTTATGTTATGATCTTGTTATGACATATAGCGCAACTGCTCTCACGGTGACCCGAGTTCAATTCCCGTCTCGAGGTCCTTTGCCGCTCCCGCTCCCCTCTCTCCTCCCAGCTTTTCCTGTCATCTCTCTACTGTCCTATCACAATAAAAGGTATAAAAAGCCCAAAAATATGAGTTAAAAAAAAAGTCTGAATTTGTGGTGGCTGTGCTTTAAATTAAATTATTACACAACTTAGACTCTTTCGGGGCAACTTAAGTCAGTGCTATATGCTTGATAATTTTTCTTGGCGGAAGCTTTGCGTTTGGTTAGCTAATAAACTATTAAAGCTTAATTCAATATTATGTGTACAATTTCTTTAATTCTGTCATCCTGGCATTGTGAACTTGCT
This sequence comes from Labeo catla, assembly GCA_012976165.1. Classification (NCBI taxonomy): domain Eukaryota; kingdom Metazoa; phylum Chordata; class Actinopteri; order Cypriniformes; family Cyprinidae; genus Labeo; species Labeo catla. The sequence goes on from VONZ01001522.1 coordinate 21,401, forward strand.
CTATTGTTTCATACAAACGCAGCTGCTGCCTTTTTTTGTACATTGCAATGAATTATAAGATAACTAACAAACTAGTACTACTACTTAATTATTTATGCGGTGAAATGTTGTGTAAGAAAATTGGTATGACTGCACTGTATACCTAAAATGTCTAGTTTGAACTTGCCATTTGCTAGCAACTGATTTCTTCATGGAAGCTTTGCGTTTAAATATTTCAACTCAGATCAGTGTCTAATAATTTTAACACGAAACATCTAAATAATCTATCAAGCAGCTGTGTAATAAGTGAGATAATGTACATTCAGCCAGTTGTTATCGCAAAATAAAGATGTATATTATCCCTTACTTATTATAGTCTTAATTCAAGTGATAAAGTATTTTGAAAGTCTGACAGCAATCAGTGTTGAACACTACTGTAAGGTTCACTCTGCCTGGTTTAAATGTTTCAAAATGATTAACAGTTAAAAATTTTAGAAATTTAGAAAAGTAATCAAAAAGTAATTAAAAGCAATAAGTTACATTACTTTAATAAAGTAATTGAAAAGTTACACTACTTATTACATTTTAAATCAAGTAACTTGTAATCTGTAACCTATTACATTTCCAAAGTAACCTTCCCAACACTGGTTACACATAGCCTGACCATATCGGGTGTATAGTTAACTGAGACGGTGAAATGACGGGTATTGCTTGCTGGGTATCAGCTGTTTGCATTCCATTATTTGATCCGCTCTTGACGCTTATGACAGAACAGCTAATCACAATGATCTTGTGTGATTATTTTACTCGCTTACGTCAGAAACAGCAAATCTCTATAAAAACTGGCAATTGTTTTCACTATATTGCATTATTATATTTTGAAAAAGTTTTACCCGCTAACTGGTGACTGACACTGTTACATATACTCACCAACGCCAATTTTTACTCGCGTGTGGCACTTGGCAGGTGTTAAGTTTAGGCCCTGGTTATAGATATTAAATCCTTCTCCTTCATCCTTCAGATAATCATGCCATTTGAATTGTTTCATGAAGCAAATACTTGCATAGGTGTAGGTATGGTTTTAAAGTTATATAGCAAGGGGAAATTGCAAGAAGGCAAGTGTCAGTCTGAACATTTATTATTTCATTAAAAAAATAAATAAATAAATAAATAAAAATAAATAAATAAATAAATAAAATAAAATAAAAAGTGATCAGCCCACATTTAGTGGGTCATTCTGACCACCATCATATCTTAAGAAAGCAAATAAAACAAATTGAAACAACGTGGCTATTATAAGTCAACATATAGGAAATAAACGAATACATACACAAATAGAAGCCATAAGTCTGGTCATGCTTCATTTCAAATCTGAGGATGTTATCTCTAAAACTATGGATTTTATGTTTTTTTTCTGATTTTTTTTCTGATTTTTTTTTTTTTTTTTATTATTATTATTATTATTGTTTTTTTTTTGTTTTTGTTTTTTTCCCCCACGTTTAGTCTTGTCTAATTTATATGTAATAGTTATCGTGTCCCTTTTGCAGGAATTTATCAACACGTTTGAGACACTTTTCCCACATAGTCTCTTTTCCAGAAAAGAAGACAAAATAAAACAGGACTAATGATGTACCAGTTACCTTCATCCATGGAACCCCTGATTACAGTTCCAGCTGAACTTAGAGAATCACTATCATACCTCGACATTGTGTGGTCCAATATGTTTGAGAATCAAAAAAGTGAACCGGAAGAAGCAAGAGAGATTCAGGCAAACTTTCTTAGAGGAGCCCCACCACAGTGGCTGAATTTTCACACTGAGACCTTACCACTGGTGAAAAGGGATGGCTTTAATGATTTAATAGAGTTAATTAGGAGAAAAACCAAAGAACACCGTCTCATCACTGACGTTTCTTTACAATACCAGTCTGGCAGTGGAGGCTCAACTCTCGCCATGCAGGTGCTTTGGCATTTCAGGAAAGATCTCAGATGTGCCAGAGTGATCGATTCAGTTCTAGGCATTAAAGAGCTGTCAAAACAAGTGGTGGACCTTTTTCTGCTGTCTAATGAAGAACATGCTGAAGAAGATCAAAAAACTGTGCTGCTGTTACTGGACAACAAGGGAAAGATGAACAATGATCTCCGGGAAGACCTGATTGATGAAATCCATAAGATGCGCATCAATACTGAGACTCCAGCTGTGATCATTTTGAACTGCATCCCTACAGACTTCACTCTGACCGACACAATGATTCTTCCTCCAAAACTCTCTGAAGGGGAAATGAAAAAAATCAAGGAAAAACTTCTGCAACAGATCCGACTACAGAGAAAAGGCCATTGGAAAGTTACGACCATAAATCTGTTTCATCACAAAGACAGCGGCAGAACGGCACTAGCTGGGGAGGTACTGGCAGATTTGAGTGAAGAGTTCACATGTGAAACCCTGACAGAACCATTCAAAACAGATATCACAGAAAATAAAGATGAGTTTATGAGAGAGATTGAATATAAGGCAGATGAACTGCTCAGAATATATGAAACACACCAAAACACAGTGCTTCTTCTGCTGGACCATAAAGATGATAAGCCTCTAAACTACTTAATAAAGAATCTGCAGTCAAAGCTTCAATGTGCTGATCAAACTGACCATCCTGCATTCATCATTATCAACGCTGTTAGCAAGAGTGCCATTCGGGCAAAAGAAGATGTAAAACTTAAAATGGAGCTCTTACCAGAGGAGGAGGAGAGATTTGCTCAGAAAAAGGAGGAGACTGAAAATAAATACAAGGACATGTTCCAGAAGTTCCATGCATTTAACATAATGCAGGGGGGTTTCAAGAAAGAGGATGCTGAGAAATTGATCACAGAAGAAATGATGAAACATGTTAAAAATCATATGCAGTCTGGCAGCACAAGACTTCTCAGTTTTTTGGCTTTGGTAAACTCGTATGTCCCAGGTTCACACTTGTTGAAGCTTTTGTGTGAGGAATTCATTGGTCGAACACAACGACCCGCTACTGAGGAAAAACCTTCACTGGAAATGATAATGAAGCCGTTCATTGATCTCATAGTCATTTTCTCAGAAGGAGATCAGAAAGGCAACTGCATACGCTTGGCACATCCAATGATTGTTCCTGCATGTCTGAAAATGTTCACTGAGAACAAACGGATGATATTTGATATCGCTCTTGACTTCTTGAGCAATTTGGTAAAAGGAAAAAATTATGTTAGTTATGAACACATTTGCAAGATCATGTTAGTCACAAGATCTGAGACAGAACAAGGAAAGCAGTTATTTTCCAGACTGATTCATGACATCATAAGGGAAAATGATACTGACCACTGCATTAGTTTGTTGGAGTGGGCTTCAGAGTTATTCCCCAATAACGCTTTTTATCCTCAAACACTTGCACGTGTATATTGGTTTGAGGTAAAACAGGACAACAAATATGAGGCGGCAATAAAAAAGGCAGAAAAGGCCATTGGACGAGCTGAAACAAATTCTTGTATTAGGGACACATTGGGGCAAGTTCACAAAAACCACCTGCTGAATGAAATTAAAAAGCCATCCTCAGATATTAAAACACTTTCAGTCATTGCACAGTCTGCCATTAAAGCATTCAAAGACGAAGAGAAAACTTCTGAAAATGACTCAGAAGACAACACCCTATTCAATTACGGTGGTCTCTTTGGGTTCCTCCAGGTTTGCAAGATCATACATCCAAAAATGTGTTTTGAACAGAGTGAGTTCATCAGTAGTCTCAAAGGTGATGTGAAGACAAAATATGATTTCTTTAAATGGTACCTGGCATTCTCCAGACCAAGCATCAATAAAGAGGACCCAGAGTACATTCATAAAGATATTGAAAAGTGCTACAAGCAATATTGTACGCAGAGCAAACAGAATAAAGAAATCAACCTAAATAAGAAAAAAATGAAGTCTTCTGGAGAACTCCCAAAATCAGGCATCAATGTGCTTGAAGAAAATCAGAGTGCAATTGAAAATCCACAATCTGAAACCCAAACCATTCTCGACATTTTTGAAAATATTATCTTGAGTCAGCCTAAAGAGATGTGTGCAAATGCAAAAGATCTTCAGGCCAGGTTACAGAAACTTTGGGAGAGTAAAGAACAAGAAAGAAGCCCAGAGTTTTACCTCTTGATCCTCCTGCTCTTTTGGACTGATGATGCACAGCCAGCAATCACAAACCCTCCAAACCTTGATGACTGCATTGAATATTTGAGTCAGTCATACAAGAGCAAGTATCAGAAATACCTTCGCGGTCGCTACCTGGTGCCTCTGTTCTTCTTTGGGGAAGGAGAAGGCTTGCAGAGACTGATTCATGCCTCAAAACTAGATCAAACTGATCTGGAGCTCCTTACTGAAGGAGATGAACATGCACAAGTTGAATGTCTTCAGCGCATCAACGGGAAGGTTGAGGATAATAAAGTGTTTGCCATTAGAGGAAAGAAACAGATTCAAGTCACCCCTCACGATCGGGCCAGTGTGTGCAAACAAGGCCAGGTGTCTTTCTACCTTGGCTTTAATATCAGAGGACCTGTTGCCTACAACATCAGATATGAAGAGAACGGTAAGTGAATCAACACTTTAGATTTTAGGCTCAATAAACCCTGTCATATCCATCAAACATTTGTCAGTAGTACTGTGTGAACTGTTTATTATTCTCACTTTTCTCTGCAGATGTTGCATCTGAATTGCGTGATTTAGTGATTTAACTGCTCAACTAGGTGACTGTGGGATGAAATGGATCTCCAAACTCAAATGGCACATCCAGGACAAATGTTTACATGTTTTCTTAATATTTTTGTTTGTAAATTCTGAAGACAGAAAGGGGGAAATACAAGTTGATAATAGTTATTATTTGTAATTTATGATTTTGGTGGAGGGTCTGTAAGTTGACCATTTAATATTATGTAATTAAGTAAAATAAATGCTGTTGGACACTTTGGTTTTTGATTCATCTTCATTTGAGATGCAATATATCTTGCTTTATCTAAACAACAGACCAACAAGTGACCACTGTTTTACCATTATTTCTTATCCACAATATGAAACTTTGAGAGATGTGTTTGCTATTGTTTGAGGTGTGGCTACATTTATTTCAATAAAGTAACATTACAATTTCACTTGTCCCTGTTGGATTAGCCCCATCTTATGAATTATATATTATTATATGATGTGTTGACCAGGTTGTGCTATAGGTCAATGAAAAGACTAATGTTTATAGTTATCAAAGCCACACAGATATCAGCGAACATTTATGATCACTTTGGATGTGTTTGGATGTGCATCGTAAACATGTTTGTCCTGAATGTATCTATAGCTGAATGTCTGAAGTCTGTATTTTGACAAAATTGAACGTGTACAAGAGTTTAAATTGGCATTTTGACTTTACAACACATGCAAGACCACATTTACTTGGTAAACTAAAATCATTTCATAATCAGTGGTATTATGTATAATTGATTTGGAGTTCTACGGAGTCCCTAAATGGACATGGTGGTGAAAAAAAAATAAATAAATAAAAAAATCGGGGTGAGAGGAAAACATATTTTTACTTTTTTGTGTGAGTGTTCTCTCACAAAAATATAAAATTTGGGCTTTTTTTATTTGACTGTCTTCTTATTCTTATTAAACCCTGTTAAGAACTGTTTTCTATGGGGTAAGAAAACTTTTATCATGTACACAGAATATAATTTTAATATTTTTTTTATAACCATCTTCATCCGCTTTTACTTTATTAAAGGTAAACAATTAATGTGCAATTTAGTGCTCTCTGTTCATATTCTGATTATTCACTTTCCTGTGTGCATAATTTATTAATAAACTGTACACCAAATTTGCCCTTTTTACAACACTTAGTCCATTAATTAAGCATTTTCATTCATGGGGGACACGCTTTAAGTGCAGTTTAGCCAGTTACATTTATATTCAGGGCTATTCTGCTTGTCTGTATGCTTTATTAATAAGGTGTGTACTGAATTTGGTCCTCCAGTGTTTTACATTAAACATTTTTGAATGTCCCAAAACTGACCCTTGAACTGTAAGCACTGACTGTATTTCTTTACACTCAAGTCCAAGTTCAAAATAAAACTCTATGAAACAGGAAGTGTTTGTCTGAACTCAACTGGCTTTGCAAGAGAACACTTTTTGCATTTTGAACAGTACAGTTTTTAACACTTGTCATTTCAAGTAAATAGTTATTAGTTGTAAAGAACACATTCAACTCAATTTATTTCACTTACATTTGAGACACTTGAAATAAAAGTTACTATATTACACAATTCACAAACACAAATGACAATACATACTTCAAAAGCATAGTGTACTGCACACTTTGAATATAATAGGAAAAAGCTATTAGTTCAGAATCTTATTTTTTTTTCGAAACAAACACCTGCTCTCTGTTGTTTAGTCAGTCATGGTCTACGTAAGCCAGGTGCAGACGAACTGACTCTCTCCAGCATGAGAGCGCCAGTGGAGCCGCAGCTTTCGCCAGTGCTTGAACCTCTTCTCGCACTGCGTGCAGCTGTACGGCCTCCTGAAGTGAGCTTTGGTGTGCTGCCGGAGGGTTTTGCGCAGGATGAAGGCTTTGGAGCAGAGCGAGCAGCCGTGGGGTCTCTCGCCGGTGTGGAAGCGTCGGTGTCTCCTCAGGGTTCGCTTGTAGATGAAGATTTTGTTACAAACATTGCAAACGTGGAATCGTCTGGTGGGACTTTGCAATATCTCAGCCCTACGGAGTCGTATGGTGCAGGGTCTTAAAGGAGGATCGGACAGATCAAAGTCCTCCTGCTTCCGCAAAGGTCCGAGCCTTTCCCCTGACGCCATGTTTACAAGACGGCTCTGTGTTATTTGATTCTGTACAGAGGCAAAATAACCACCCAAGGAAGACGGGCTCCAGTGAGGACACGAATCGTCCGCTTGAAAATACTCTTCTGGTTCATGGAGCTCATTGTCCTCAGGCTTCAGCCGAGCTCCAATACTTTCAGCTGAAGTCTGGCACGCTTGCGTCTCCTCAAGATGCTCAATTTCCCACTCGTCTTCTTCAGTCATCACAGCTACGTCTTCGTATTCCTGTTTAACGTCTCGTTCGAGCTCTGGTTCAGTCGTGCCTGATGCTTCTGGTGGATATTCTTCAGATACACTGGGAGTCTGTGGAACTGTCTGGATTTCACTGTCGCTCATGGCTACTGTTGTTTGTATCGTCTTATCTTCTACAACGGCTATCTGTATGTCTTCCCATTCTGAAGATTCTGTTAGGACAGGCGGCGATTCTGTATGTCTAACTGTATGTCTTTACATTCTTCTGTTAAGACAGTCTGAGATTCCTGCGAGATTTTGAGATTTTGCGCTGTTTCCGGCTCTTCAGGGTCAATGACTGTGTCACTGCATTGAAGGCTCATTAAAGGCTGAGAGTCTCCAGACATCCCCCTAACTTTGCTGTCCTGTAGAAGAAAGAAAAAACATGATTTACTCTATGTGCGTTCAATTAATAGAAGATACAGATACACTGCACTTTTTCTTTTTCTTCTATCTTGCAGTGATGCTTTAAATGGACTACTTGCACAACTACAACTCAAGAGAACACAGATTATTACTACATTTTAGGGATGGCATTTCTTTAAAACAAAACAAAACAAAAGTATAGGAAGTCAAATAAAATGTTTTAAATAAAAAAATATATATATATATATATATATATTTGCACGCAGCGATAACCAGGGTTCAAGCACTTTAAGGCATTTATGCACATAAAAAACAAACAAACAAACAAACAAACAAACAAACAAACAAAACACTATGTACCAAGCGTGTAACCACCTAAATCAATTAATTAAAAAAAATAAATAAATAAATAAATAAATAAATAAATTAATAATAATAATAATAATAATAATAATAATAATAATAATAATAATAAAAACATTTTTGGCAAAATCATGTAATTTATCATAGAAATATGTGATTTATTTATTTATTTACTTACTTACATTTATGCCTGTTATAGTGCCAGCTGTGGTCTGATCTCATAAAATCTTTGCATGCTCACCTGTGGTCAAACAGGCCTACGAGTTTCGTTCAAATCGGCATCCGTTAACCTTGTCTAATAGGTGCTCAAATTTCATTGGTCAACATTTTTCACCATGTTTTTTTGAGATATGCAAATGTCCTTATATACACATGCAGCTATATTTTTAATTGAAACATTTTAATTGAAACAGCAGTATTCATAAACAGCATTTATAGATTAAATGGACTACTTGCACTGAGCGTTGCAATGCACTTCTGTTTTGAAATATTACGGCTCAGTTATTCCTGGTTATGTAAATTATCAGTGTGCTGTAATCATCTAGTTGACTTAAACGCCTAATTAATTTAATGATAATATATGCCTAATATATATATATATATATATATATATATATATATATATATATATATTTTTTTTTTTCCTCTCTTTTTTTTTTCTCTGTGATCTCAGATTGAGCTCTTACATAAGAGTTCTGAATTTGGTGAATATATCTCATTCCATTCAGTTATTACTAAAAGTGGCCCTGCCCCTTTCAAACATTTTTGCGTCCCTTTGCGACGACAAGTCAAAAGTTATTTTTTTGATAATTATTGATATTCTTTCTCCAGAGAATCTTTCTGCAATGGTTTGGTTCTGATTTGGCGAAAAGCCTAGGACTAGTTTGCAAAAGTAGGTTTTTCAAAAAATCCAAAGTACCTGAAAAGGATTCCAGCGGCATAAGACACTTAAGCTGCGACTGACGGTTTAGGAGTTCTGAGCAATTTTGTACTTTTGATCACTGTAGTGCCCCCGCCACGCCGATTGGGGCGAGCCTTGGTCACATTGTCGGCAGTGTGAGTACTACCATCGCTCCAAGTTTTAAGTCTCTTCAACTTACAGTTTGGTCTGCACATTCGGTTTATGTAAAATATAAAATATTTATGTACGTCAGGTGGACATATTATGAGATGCTGAAGAAGAAACAGGTTAACTGATTAGAACAAACAAGAATCTCATGAACAGCTATCACAAAACATGAAAACAGTGAAGACAGCTGCATATATAAATGGAAATGCAAATGCAAATAATTATCTGCACTGTGTTATTTAGTGTTATGGTTTGAAGGCATGTAGGTTTGACTTCACTGACTTCACCTTTAGTAACCTTACACATTCTCTATTGGGTATTATTAGAAAACATATGAATGTAAAAATAGCCATCCATCTATTTGTTCATCTTGAATAACCTGTGTTTTAAAAAAAAAAAATCTAATTTGGTAAACTCACTGATGTCTGTTTTCTAATCCCATCTCATTAATTGTAAGCATTTACTTTATAAGTTTATATTCCAGACATCAATCTATAGTGGGTGTGCAGTGTGTAAGGAATGCATCTTTTGTATTTAAACTCTTGCTGCCTGGTGAGTCAGAACTTTAATTTCCAGAGAAATAAAAATGCCTGTCACCTGTCATGTTAATCATCTAAACTAACAGAATATTTCAGATGCCTGAGATTCTTTGAGAGTTTGGTGCCATTATTGATACAGGTCTGACTTTTTAGAATCAGGTGCAGTTAACTTAAAAAGTAGACTTGTCCTGACAATTGACAAAGCTTGCAAATATATATAGAAATAGAAATAGAAAAATGCATAAAGATACACTGCAGTTCCTGACCTTCAAAATGCAATCCTAATCCAATCATTAATAATTATCAATTTTATATATACATTATAATTTTGTATATTATTCTGCCACACCTAGAGCAGGTATTGTGCCCTAACTTTAATTTGTAGACAAAATGAAAATGTCCTTACATACATATTAGTTTCTCTTTTTAAGTGAGTTATAACACAGAACAATGACTTCAGGTGTAACTGGTTTGACACAAAGAGAGTGATTCATTTCTTAGCATATAAAAGGTGTGCGGTGCCTTATCTGCTGTTGAAAACTGAACAACAGCTGACTGTCAGCAAGACGGTAAGACAATTTATGATTTCTCTCTTATACATATTGACATTATAAGAAATATGCATTTACTTCCAATGGACACTTTTCACAAACACTGTAAATCTAACAAAGATTATATATTTATAACACTGCATTTTGTGTTTATTCTATTATATGATTGAATTACAGAAAAACACTGCTGCTTGAGTGTGTCTAAAACAATGGCTGAGTGAAAAGTATCTTCCACTCACAAACATAAACACAACTGAAATGTGAAAAGGGTCCATAGTGTTTGTAGTAGTACTAATGTCACATTTTGTCTGGGTTTCTGTTTACTAAAACTCTGTTTTGGATTATGCCTATTGTGGAATAATTTATTTCTGTTAAATGAAGACTTGATTTTGATTATATCCTTCTCTTTCATCCTCCTTACCAAACCATAAGAATAAACTAAATACCTGCCATTATATCTACAAGGCAGACATGTAACACATATAACCATATAGCCTAGACATAAATCAGGTAATTTTGTAATGTATAATTCTATGACTATTTTTCTACCTCACATTTTGGCATTTTTATCAATCCTGTTACCGACACAAGCGTTACTACTATAGTTTAATTACAATTCTTTAATATGCCACTAAATGATATAGACCAGGGGTGCTCAACCCTGTTCCTGGAGAACTACCTTGCTGCAGAGTTCAGCTCCAACCCTGATCAAACACAACTGAACCAACTAATTAGGATCTGAAGGAGCACTTGATAATTACAGACAGGTGTCTTTGATCAGGGTTGGAACTGAACTCGGCTGAAAGGTAGATCTCAGGGAACAGGGTTGGGCACCCTTGATACAGGCATTAGCTTAACAATATACTGAGGGTGACCTTTAAAATGTTTGTATTTTACACTGACAATCTAAAAAAAAAAACAGGGTTAAACCTAATCATTGTCATTCCTGTTACCCACAAGTCAGCACCTTTTCTTGTAGATAGTGATTTTTTTTTTGGATGACAGTAACACAGCTGACATGAAATCAGAGGACACCAATAAAATGATTTATTGATTTATCAAAAAATATATATATATATATATATATATATATATATATATATTTTTTTTTATTATTTTATTTTATTTTATTTTTATTTTTTTGATAAATCATTTTATTGGTGTCCTCTGATTTCATGTCAGCTGTGTTACTCTCATCAATATTGATATAATATTGATGAAAACATACATACTGTTATGTTTTTAAATTGCACATTTATGCATTCTTATATTTAATCGATTTGATTATTTATCAGGGGTGCAAAAGACACCATTTTGTGGAATGACCCAGCTGTTGTGAGTCGAATTAATTAATGAATGGATGAATGAATAAATTAATATATGAATGAACGAATGAATGAATGAATGAGAAGATATTATTCCTAAGACTATGAATTTTTGAAACCTTTTTAAGCCTATGTCAAGTGATTTTTGTCTAATGTCTGCCTCTTCAAGTGTCTTTTGTTTTCTCTCGACAATCCTTCCACACCTCGCCAACCTTTATTATTCCTTATGATATTTGTTTTGTTATTTTGCAGGAATTTCCTAACAACTTTGAAACTTTTCTACAACAAAGCTCTCTTTTATAATTGGAAAAAAAAGACAAAACAGGACTAATGATGTTCCAGTTACCTTCATCAAGTAAAACAATGATCTCAGTTCCAGCTGAACTTAGAGATTCACTATCATGCCTCGACATAGTGTGGTCTGATATGTTTGAGTCTGAAGCCATTGACTCTAAAGTATGTAGGAAGTATGAGACTGACTTTCTTAAAGGAGCCCCACCACAGTGGCTAAATTTCTACACATCTTCGAACTCGCCATTGGTCGAAAGGGATCACTTTAAGGATTTAAAACAGCTAGTTGAGGAAAAAAGAGGAAAAAGACGCCTGATTACTGAAGTTTCTTTACAATACCAGTCTGGCAGTGGAGGTTCAACTCTCGCCATGCAGGTGCTTTGGCATTTCCGGAAAGATCTCAGATGTGCCAGAGTCATCGATTCAAGTCTAGACACCAAAGAGCTGTCAAAACAAGTGATGGACCTTTTTCTGCTGTCCAATAAAGAACGAGATCAGAAAACTGTACTGCTGTTATTAGACATCCAGGAAAACACAAACGGTGATCTGTTAATCAAGAGTATTCTCCGGCAAACCCTGAATAAAGAAATACATGAGAGGAACATCACTACAAACACTCCAGTCGTGATCATTTTTAATTGCAGCCCTGCAGACCTTCTTACTATTGGTCGTTCAACAGATGATGTGAAACTTACAATGAAGCTCTCAACAGATGAGAAGCCGAGGTTTACTCAGAAAAAGAAGCAGCTAACAACTAAATACAAGAAAATGTCACAGACATTTCATGCCTTTACCATAATGCAGGGAGGTTTCCAGAAAAAGGATGCTGAGGTCTTGATCACAAAAGAAATGAAAGGATATGTTAAAAATCACAAGGAGTCCAGCAGCACAAGACTTCTCAGTTTTTTGGCTTTGAAAAACTCATATGTCCCAGGTTCACACCTGTCGAAGCTTTTCTGTGAGGAATTCATGGATCGGACAGAACAGCTGACTGGTGAGGTAAAACCCACACTGGAAACAATAATGAAGCCGTTCATGGATCTCATAGTCATTTTCTCAGAAGATGAACAGAAAGGCCAATGCATACGTCTGGCACATCAATTGATTGCTGATGCCTGTCTAAAAATGTTCACTGAGCACAATGTGGCAAGATCTGACATCGCTCTTGACTTCTTGAACAGCTTGGTAAAAGGAAATGAGCGTAATTATGGACAAATTTGCGAGAGGATGTTAATCACAAGACTTGAAACAGGAAAAAACAAGCAGAGATTTTCCAGACTGATTCTTGACATCATAGAGGAAAATAAAACTAATGACTGCATTCGTTTGTTGGAGTGGGCTTCAGATTTGTTTTCCACAGACCCTTATTATCCTCAAACACTTGCACGTTTGTATTACATTGCGGTGAAAGATAACAACAAATATGAGAAGGCAAGAAAATGGGCAGAAGAGGCCATTAAACGAGATCCCAACAAATCTGATATAAAGGACACATTGGGGCAAGTTTACAAAAAACACCTACAAACGTTCTCTGACATAAAAGCATGTTGGGACATTGCAAAGTGTGCCATTCAAGCATTTAAAGATGAAGCGAAAGCAGCTGAAGAACAGGCAAAACAAAACACCAAATTCAATTACAGGGGCTATTACGGTTTTCTCCAGGTTTGCAGTGTCATTCATGAAATTAGTACAAAAAGCCCTTCTGAACAAACTGAACTGGAATACAGTGAGTTCATCAGTGGTCTCAAAAGTGATGTGGAGATGAAATATGATTTCTTTCTATCACACCTGATTCAACTCATGAGCTCATTAGTAGAGACAGCAAAAATACCGGAAATGGGTGTGTCAGATAGAGACCTACAAAATGTGCAGTGTTGGGGGTGCTCACAGGACCGGTTTGAAAACCATTATTTATTCATCTATGATTTTGGTGGTGAGTCTGTAAGTTCAAATTATGAAAATTATTATATAAGTGTTTTTTTTTTTTTTTTATTAATTAATTTATTTTTTATATCATATACATTTTAGATGTATTAACTGATTCATACATTTGTTATGGCTGCATTTATTTCAATACAAGTAATTTCAAAATATATATTGTTTTATCTGAACAGGTTGTGAGCACTGCTTTACCAGTGAGTTGACTATTGTGTACAAACTTTGTTAAGATTTGCTATTTGTTATTGTTTTAGGTGTGGCAACATTTATTTCAATAAAGTAACACTACAATTTCACTTCTTGTCCCTCTGCATTCAGAATGTACCTTTAGCCAAGCAGCAAATACAAACAAATGTATGTCTCATGGTCATTAATAAAGCAATAAGCCCCAAGAAGCCATGGTTTACAGAAGGTTTGGGCCAATAGTCCATGTCATCGTCCATTAGATGGGAGGCAAATACATAGTTCAATACTCACAAAAAATCTTACAGTTATATTGTTGGGAAATTATACTGTATATAAATTGCGGGCATCAGAGAGCCGCTGTTAATAGGCTATGCGTGGCATTGAAACTGATTTTAAATGCACGCTCGTTTTTTATTTTCACTTTCGAGATTTGCGGTCACACATGCTCTGTATATACTGGAGCGGCAGTATTTACCAAACATTTCACAAGATTAGATGCAAGATTAGGTGCTCAGGATTTGCAAATCTTTCACCACAAACCTTCCACCTTAGCAATCTCTCCTTATGTGATAAGTGAAATTGTAATGTAACAGGCTATCATGTCCATTGGCTCGTGTTATTTTATTAGAATGCATTGTTTGTTTTCCGTGAAAACAGACAACAACCCATTCAGACCATATATATATATAGTTTTAATATAATTATAAAACTATTGAAAACTATATAATAAATATAGTTTTCAACAATAATAATCAACAGTATTATGTACAGTTACTTTGGATTTCTGTGTATGATTTTGCAATATGTACCACTTCACTTATGGTGATCTAAATTATCAGTAAAATATATGTTGTTCTATAAGCAAAAACTACACTAGCTGATAATTTGAACTTAAACCAATAACATTATTACTATTATTATTTATTATTATTTTGCACCACCATTTTGTACTTATGTATTATTATTATTATTTTTTTTACTAATGAGCTCAAAAAAATGTTTATCCTACATATTAAGTGCAATGTAGTGTGTTGGCTGGAAATAATTCCATTATAAGTTATCATAACTTCTAAATAAGGAAAACAAAAAAGAAACAAACAAAAAAAAAAAAAAGAAGAAATAGCCTACAGGCCATATTATGTACTGACTGTAGGTTTTTGTTACTTCCAGGAAATAATAGTTGTAAAGAATACACACAACTCAGTTTATTCCACTTACGTTTGAGACACAAGAAAAAGTCACAATATTACACTATTCATAAACACGAATGGCAATACATAACTGCACTGTCTAGTGTACACTTTGAACATTATGGCAAAAAGTCATTAGTTATGATTCTTACATCCTTTTTTGTATCAAACAATTGATCTCTCTGTTGGTTGGTCAGTCATGGTCGACGTAAGCCAGGTGCCGGTCGAGGCTCTTCAGAGTCCTGCAGCATTTCCCGCAGCGGCTGCAGACGAACGGACTCTCTCCAGCATGAGAGCGCCAGTGGAGCCGCAGCTTTCGCCAGTGCTTGAACCTCTTCTCGCACTGCGTGCAGCTGTACGGCCTCCTGAAGTGAGCTTTGGTGTGCTGCCGGAGGGTTTTGCGCAGGATGAAGGCTTTGGAGCAGAGCGAGCAGCCGTGGGGTCTCTCGCCGGTGTGGAAGCGTCGGTGTCTCCTCAGGGTTCGCTTGTAGATGAAGATTTTGTTACAAACATTGCAAACGTGGAATCGTCTGGTGGGTCTTTGCAATATATCGGCCCTACGGAGTCGTATGGTGCAGGGTCTTAAAGGAGGATCGGACAGATCAAAGTCCTCCTGCTTCCGCAAAGGTCTGAGCCTTTCCCCTGACGCCATGTTTACAAGACGACTCTGTGTTATTTGATTCCGTACAGAGGCAAAATAACCACCCAAGGAAGACGGGCTCCAGTGAGGACACGAATCGTCCGCTTGAAAAGACTCTTCTGGTTCATGGAGCTCATTGTCCTCAGGCTTCAGCTGAGCTCCAATACTTTCAGCTGAAGTCTGGCACGCTTGCGTCTCCTCAAGATGCTCAATTTCCCACTCGTCTTCTTTAGTCGTCACAGCTACGTCTTCATATTCTCGTTTAACGTCTCGTTCGGGCTCTGGTTCAGTCGTGCCTGATGCTTCTGGTGGATATTCTTCAGATACGCTGGGAGTCTGTGGAACTGTCTGCATTTCACTGTCGCTCATGGCTACTGTTGTTTGTATCGTCTTATCTTCTACAACGGCTATCTGTATGTCTTCCCATTCTGAAGATTCTGTTAGGACAGGCGGCGATTCCTGTGCTGGACATGGACTGAGATGCATTTCATTGTCACTCACGGTTACTATTCGTATCAGCTTATCTTCTACAGCAGCTAACTGTATGTCTTTACATTCTTCTGTTAAGACAGTCTGAGATTCCTGCGAGATTTTGAGATTTTGCGCTGTTTCCGGCTCTTCAGGGTCAATGACTGTGTCACTGCATTGAAGGCTCATTAAAGGCTGAGAGTCTCCAGACATCCCCCTAACTTTGCTGTCCTGTAGAAGAAAGAAAAAAACATGATTTACTCTATGTGCGTTCAATTAATAGAAGATACAGATACACTGCACTTTTTCTTTTTCTACTATCTTGCAGTGATGCTTCAAATGGATTACTTGCACAACAACTCACGAGAACACAGATTATTACTACATTTTAGGGATGACGTCACTGTAGTGCCCCCGCCAGGCCGACTGGGGCGAGCCTTGGTCACACTGTCGGCAGTGTGAGTACTACCATCCCTTCAAGTTTTAAGTCTCTACAACTTACAGTTGCACAATCGGTTTATGTAAAATATAAAATATTTATGTACGTCAGGTGGACATATTATGGGATGCTGAAGAAGAAGCAGGTTAACTGATTAGAACAAACAAGAATCTCATGAACAACTATCACAAAACATGAAAACAGTCATGTTAGTGTCAGAATAGGACTGTAAAATAGATCAAACACAATTACCTTATGGGTCCTGCTCTCAGGTCGATTATTGGCACACCATTCACCTGTAAAACAAGAAGATTTTAGACCAACCACCAGCTGAAACACAATCAACCTTTTCTTTCAGTATTTTAATTGCATCATTTTATTAAAATGTAACCACTTATAAGCAAAAACAAACACAGCCCAACATTTACAACACTAGTGGAAAGGCTTCTGCTCTTGATGGATTAGGATAATAATGGCACCTCCTTTAAAGATCCCACGTGTACCCGATTGGTTTGGATGCTTATTGTTGCATACTCGCATAAAAAGCAGGGCCATCCACATTTGCTGAAGATTTAGACTGTTTAGGGAATATTTTGAGTAATCACAGCACATAGGGAAAATAAAAAATGTATATGGCAGAAATAATATGCTATTCTGAGCCTGACTTCAGTGTTTTTGTCCATGTGGTGAAAGTCAGTGGGGTCCAACACTGAATGAATGAATGAATAAATAAATAAATAAATAAATAAATAAATAAATAGTTTATTTCCAAATTAAATAAAATAAATTAGTACATTTAATTAAATGAATTTAAAATATAGAAACACACCAAATATAATAATGTGTGTGTGTACTTGTTTTTGCTACATTGTGGGGACCAAATGTCCCCACAAGGATAGTAAAACCTGAAATTTTTGCTGGTCCCCACAATGTTAAAAAATGATTAAAAATAGTAAATGATGTTTATTTGAAAGCGTAACGATGCAAACATGTTTTCTGTGAGGGCTAGGTTTAGGTTTAGGGTTGGGTTAGGGGATAGACAATATCGTTTGGTCAGTATAAAATCTATAGAAGTCTATGGAAAGTCCCCACAATTCACAAAACAAACGTGTGTGTGTGTGTGTGTGTGTGTGTGTGTGTGTGTGTGTGTGTGTGTGTGTATATATATATATATATATATATATATATATATATATATATTCTCAAATTAAATACATTTAAATAAAATAATTAAAAATAAATACATTAATAAATGTAAATAAATTAATTCAAAATAAAAAAAAATAAAAAATAATTCATAAAATAAGTATTTCCCAAACAAACAAACAAACAAACACATAATACATAATATATATATATATATATATATATATATATATATATATATATATATACAAATTTGTCTGGAGATAAAAGAAAAAAACAAGTTTGTAAAAACATGAGCGTGAGTAAATAATGACATGATTTTATCATTTTAATCATTTTTGGCAATGTAATGTTCATTTTATTTGTTTCTTTAAATTTTATGTTTGCATATTTATTTAATGTTAATTGCTTTACCTTTTACCACTTTTTCTTGCAGATGATTTTTTTTTTTTTTTAACTTTATCATAACCATTATTTTCCACCAAAATACAAGGTACTGCAATTCATTTTAAGTACACTTATTTCTATCCACAACTGTCCAAAATAAACAGGCATCTTTTGAAAAGTTTTGTGTTGTCTTCATCAGTATCAGACACTTACAGTGGTTCATGTTCATGCTGTCAGTCAAACTCTGTCGATACGCGTCTGTTATTTCAACCAGCAGCACATTCAGCAACGAGCCGAGCAGCGATCTCACCCGCTCCTGGAAAACACCCAGCGCTCTGACCTCCGCCATATCCGCCAAAACACTACAACACCAAAACACTCCGATCAAATGTGCACTGACAGAAGGAAGCAGCGAGTTTGCGCCAAAAGCGCTTCAGTTTACGTTTGAAACTACGTTCCCCGTCACGATGGCGTGTGACGCACCCTCCCGAATCGCTGGGTCACGTGGAATTAATCACGTCTTCTGATTGGTTAACGTCATTAGTCAGCGCTGCTGCGCGCATATAGCCAAGTAGG
Source organism: Labeo catla (assembly GCA_012976165.1). Lineage (NCBI taxonomy): Eukaryota > Metazoa > Chordata > Actinopteri > Cypriniformes > Cyprinidae > Labeo > Labeo catla. Next base: position 39,953 of record VONZ01001522.1, read on the forward strand.
GCTGGCATATTGTTAATATTATTAGTTAAATACGACACCTAGAGAGTAAACGTTTTCGAATTCATATTTTAAACAAACGTGCATGTTTCTGTATGGTGTTGTACAACAATGTCATAACTGACTAGTTTAAAATCTCGCTTGCGGAAATACAAGAGAGTGGGCGGATCAGCTCATGAATGCGCTTCTTCAAAACAAAAAGAGGAAAAATCACGAATTGTCAACTGGAGGCTTCACACGACAGCGACTTTAGGTATGTGCAACTATAAGCGCTTATAGATGATTCACGGATGCTTGTGCACCTGTGTCATTAGTTTATACGCCAATGTAGGTCAGGTAATTCACGCAACAAGTGGGTCAAAGTGAATCTGTTCAGATTTGTTCAAAACTATAATTAAATGTAAGTGGTTGGATGTAGGTCCATAGTATCATAAGAGCATTAAAATGCATTCCTTTTTATTGCTTACAACAAAGTGTTTGAGTTTGTTATGCCAAAGCATGTTCACTAAGTGACTAGAACACGAGGAAACAACAGAATAGTGTGTATTGTGATTAGTTAAATGAAAAGCGTTTGTGGAGTGATCTTCATTGTACCCGTGTCAGGTGTGTTTGTGTGAGAGCTTTGTCAGTTGGGTCACTTTGTCCTTTTAGGAGATGTTAAACGGAGTAAAATAAAATAGTTTTCTGAATATGAGTATATTAGTATAATCGTTGTTAATATTTCATGTCCAAACTTTGTTTCCTGAGATGCAAATATTAATCCGGCTCAGCATGTTTAGAAACGGTAAATCGAATAGTTGTTGTCAGCAGTGATTGGAAAAGACTCGACAGCGCTGAGAAAAGTAACACGTACCACGTGATCGCGCTGTGCCGACAGTGACGCGTCTCGTCCAAACAGTTTGTTCCGCTGCGGAATATTTTCCTGATACTGATGTTTGCCCGTCAGCAGTTCAGATGTGGTCACCGCTGTTGTCCTTTCGCTTTTGCTTTTTTTTTTCCTCCCACAGAGGGACATGCGTGATGTGATGCTCTTGTCTTTGCTTTCCTTCTAAGGAAAGTGTTATTTTAAGTTATTTTCTGTCATTCTGTTCTAGTGTGTTGTGTGGATATGTCATTTTCTGTGTGAAAAGGTTGTGTGTCTTTTGTTAGGTCAGACATGCATTTTATATACACAGTTGGCTTACATGTCACACAGTAGATTGTTTTTTTTATATTTTCTGATGCACATTTGTTCGTTTATATATTGTGCACGTATATCACTACACTATAAATAATACATTTGTTGAATATGAGTAAATAAATGGTTATTATAACTGAGGAGGATCCTCTGGGATACTGATTAAATGGTCCTTGAGTCAATCGCTGATCTGAATAGTTTACCGAAATGAAGCATGAGTGAAATTAATAGTATGATACTGAAAAATGAGTATCTCCTTAAACTGGAGATGCTCCCCTCATTCACAGTGATGCTGTTTCACCATGGTTCTTTTTCTTTCTTTCTTTCTTTCTTTCTTTCTTTCTTTCTTTCTTTCTTCAATATTTATTTCTTCAGAGGATGTATGAAGTGAACAGAATTTGTTTGTTTGTTTGTTTGTTTGTTTGTTTGTTTGTTTGTTTGTTTATTTATTTTTTAATCAATAAAGTTACTTTGGCCTTTTGAATTGAAATTAAATTGAATTTACACTAAAAATCATTTTGATATCTATCTATCTATCTATAATGTTCAGTTTTAGTTTGTAAATATTTAGATTTTCTTCAAATGTAATGAATAATAATAAAAAAAAATGTATTATATATATATATATATATATATATATATATATATATATATATATATATATATATATATATATATATATATATATATATATATATGCACACAGACTGAAATTGTTTAAGTCTTTGGTTCTTTTAATTGTGATGATTTTGGCTCCACCAATTCACTATCTCAACAAATTAGAATATGGTGACATGCCAATCAGCCAATCAACTCAAAACACCTGCAGAGGTTTCCTGAGCCTTCAAAATGGTCTCTCAGTTTGGTTCACTAGGCTACACAATCATGGGGAAGACTGCTGATCTGACAGTTGTCCAGAAGACAATCATTGACACCCTTCACAAGGAAGGTAAGCCACAAACATTCATTGCCAAAGAAGCTGTTCACAGAGTGCTGCATCCAAGCATGTTAACAGAAAGTTGAGTGGAAGGAAAACGTGTGGAAGAAAAAGATGCACAACCAACCGAGAGAACCGCAGCCTTGAGAGGCTTGTCAAGCAAAATCGATTCAAGAATTTGGGTGAACTTCACAAGGAATGGACTGAGGCTGGGGTCAAGGCATCAAGAGCCACCACACACAGACGTGTCAAGGAATTTGGCTACAGTTGTCGTATTCCTCTTGTTAAGCCACTCCTGAACCACAGATAATGTCAGAGGTGTCTTACCTGGGCTAAGGAGAAGAAGAAATGGACTGTTGCCAGTGGTCCAAAGTCCTCTTTTCAGATGAGAGCAAGTTTTGTATTTCATTTGGAAACCAAGGTCCTAGAGTCTGGAGGAAGGGTGGAGAAGCTCATAGCCCAAGTTGCTTGAAGTCCAGTGTTAAGTTTCCACAGTCTGTGATGATTTGGGGTGCAATGTCATCTGCTGGTGTTGGTCCACTGTGTTTTTTGAAAACCAAAGTCACTGCACCTGTTTACCAAGAAATTTTAGAGCACTTCATGCTTCCTTCTGCTGACCAGCTTTTTAAAGATGCTGATTTCATTTTCCAGCAGGATTTGGCACCTGCCCACACTGCCAAAAGCACCAAAAGTTGGTTAAATGACCATGGTGTTGGTGTGCTTGACTGGCCAGCAAACTCACCAGACCTGAACCCCATAGAGAATCTATGGGGTATTGTCAAGAGGAAAATGAGAAACAAGAGACCAAAAAATGCAGATGAGCTGAAGGCCACTGTCAAAGAAACCTGGGCTTCCATACCACCTCAGCAGTGCCACAGACTGATCACCTCCATGCCACCCAATTGAGGCAGTAATTAAAGCAAAAGGAGCCCCTACCAAGTATTGAGTACATATACAGTAAATGAACATACTTTCCAGAAGGCCAACAATTCACTAAAATGTTTTTTTTTTTATTGGTCTTATGAAGTATTCTAATTTGTTGAGATAGTGAATTGGTGGGTTTTTGTTAAATGTGAGCCAAAATCATCACAATTAAAAGAACCAAAGACTTAAACTACTTCAGTCTGTGTGCACTGAATTTATTTAATACACAAGTTTCACAATTTGAGTTGAATTACTGAAATAAATGAACTTTTCCACAACATTCTAATTTATTGAGATGCACCTGTGTGTATATATATATATATATATATATATATATATATATATATATATATATATATGTATATATGTGTGTAAATGTATGTATGTGTGTGTGTGTGCATGTATAAATGCATAAATAACCCAGCATTTTTTTGGAGTTTGCATTGGCAGTAAAACAGTTAGATGGATGGATGGATGGATGGATGGATGGATAGATAGGTAACAAACAGTGTTTTTAAAAGTAATGTTACACTTCTGCTATCTGTTGCGCTCCAGCTCCCCACAGGTCTGCTCATCATGGCGACATCTGCTGGAGACAGCAGTATTCTCGAGGAGGAGCTGACGTGTCCAGTGTGTCTGGATCTTTATCGCGATCCCCACCTGCTGCCCTGCGGTCATAACTTCTGTTTGCCGTGCCTGCGCAGACTCAAGAGCCGCTCCGACCACGGCCGCCTGCGATGCCCAGAGTGCCGACATACTCACCGCAGCTCCGCCAACTGGCAGAAGAACTTCAAACTGGCCAACATCGCTGACGGTTTCCGCCGTCGTGGCCAGTCAGAGCGCTCCACCCAGAGCCGGAGCGACCCGTCTCACAGACCCACCCAGGTTCGCTGTGATTACTGTCCCGAGGATGCCAGCGAAGACGGGAAGGGTCCAGTGGCGGTTAAAACCTGCCTGAAGTGTGAAGTGTCCATGTGTCCGAAGCACGTTCAGCCTCATTTGGAGCTGCCGGCGTTCAGAGAGCATCCGCTGGTGGAGCCGCTCAATGACATGAGGAAGAGGAAGTGTTTGGAGCACGACGAGATGTTCCGGTACTATTGCCTGGATGAGCGCTTGTTCCTCTGTAATGCCTGCACCATAGAGGGAACACACTGTGGACACTCCATCAAAACGCTGAAGAACACCATGAAAGATTTTAAGGTAAGGTCTGACATGTCTCATTCTTACATAGGTTCACACTTATACCTACAAATGTGGCTTCAGTAATTGGATTCCAGAGCATTTTGGAGTCCTTTACACCATTTAGTGTTGTATAGACATGATCAGACAAGATGGATGTTCATAGGCTATGTTCACACTATGAGCAAATGTGACCCAAATCCTTTTTTTTTTGGCTCACACATGATTCCGATCTGTTTTTGTCATGACAGTGTGAACAGCACAGACCACGTGGAATCTGATCTTTTCAATTCCGATTTTTGCCTCTTCCATATGTGGTACTAAATCCGATTTGGGTCAGATGTTTTTCAATGTGACCACAGTGTAAACAGTCATATCAGAATTCATGCGACTTTTATGTCACTCTAGATCTGCATCTGTTACGATTCTGCACTTATGGGAGTCACTTCAAGGATTTTACATACCCAGAGTTTTCAAGACAGTTGTGAAAGGTAGTCAGTAGATGTACAGAGATGTCAGAACTCATAAGTATTACAGCGACAACTCTATATACAAGCAAAATGAGGCCTTGTGTCATAAAGTTTCAAAAACCTGCTTCTGTCACATCCTTGTCTTTATTTTTTCATATTGCCTAGGCCTAATTTTGCTGGCTTCTGCCACTTCTGCGCAGATCTGCACAGAATCGCTTGCGTTATGTTCTCCGTGTTTACTTCTGTATGACAGCATATGCACATATGGGTCAGTTCAGAACCATGATCTGTTCACTCTGGAAATCTGATATTGACCACATTTAAATAAAATATGTGAACAGCTACACACAAAAATAAATAAATAAATAAATAAATACATACATACATACATACATACGTACATGAATTAAAATTGGAATTGAGTATTAAGGCTCGCAGTGTGAACAAAGCCTTAGAAAGCTTTACAAATCTTATTATTTGAATGATTTCAAATCATTGTTTCGGAGCACGTATCAAAGTCACAAGATTTCATTAAACAAGGCTTCCTTACCTCATTTCAAAATGCTTTAAAAGGTAGATAATTCACCGTTGGGTGATGATCTCTGTGAACCCACAATTCATGTGGATTCTCTGAGATCACAAACCAATGTCTACAGGTCTATAGTTTTTACCTGATCTCGGATCATGTTTATTTAATTTTTGTAGACTCTTTAATGAGGCATTTGTATAATTAAAAGGACTAATGGTAATAGTCTTTCATTTGGCCTGTTTAGCTGAGCCATACATAGATCAAACAAAACAAGCCCTGAAACAAAATAAAACATTTGGTTTGCAGATGGTTTTTATGCATATTTTGCCTGAGTTTTTGTTGCATTTACATGATTTTGACCAGCAGGAGTCACCAACATGTGACATTTCAAATGCTGTGAAATAGTGAATCATTTTGCGAAGCACTTGGTTCCGTTGATTTGAAGCTTTGAGAACTTTAATTTATACCATTGATTATTGTGTTCCACTTCACTTGTTATGCCCTTCCCTTGCTAACTGCCCTCTGTTTTGATGACTCTGATGTGCGTCAATGATTACTTTGGACAAGTGCCCACTACTGACGAAGACCATGCAATGGGTTGAAACGAAATGACCTAATGTTGTGTTCAAGTCCTCCTTGTCAGAGTTGACAAGTTCGCAAATTACGATTTGAAGTGCCTTCAACTACACTGTAAAAAAACAATTTGTTGAGTCAACTTAATTTGTAATCTGGCTGCCTTAAAATTTTAAGTTCAGTCAACTCAAAAAAAGTTTATTTAACGAGAAGTGTTTAATTATACTAAGTGACAACTTGGATATTTGAGTTGAATCAACTTAAAATTTAAAGGCAGCTGAGTTACTTACCCATCTGTTAAGTTTAGCAAACACAAATATATTAGTTGTTACTTAGTACAACTTAACATTTCAAGTTGAATAAACTCATTTTAGTTGACTGAACTTAAAATTTTAAGGCAGCAGGGTAACATTATTTTAAGATGACTCAACAAATTGTGTTTTTACAGTGTATGTGTAAATTAATCAGTCGACACCATTGCTGAGCATTTTCTTTATAAAGCTGCACTGCACCAAAGGAAAGTCTTAAAAATGCAGTTAGACTATTCTGTTTTTGCTTCAGATGATATGGCCAAAATGTATTTGGAAAATGGAAAATTATCACCAAAAAAGAGTGGGAACCCTTTTTGAACAAATCACCTACCCTGTCTGTAACCAAGTCAAAGTGAAGCAGGTCAGGGATTAAACTGCATATTCATGGCTATATTTGCAAGCCATATTAATATATAAACTTTTCCTCAGGATTAACTTGCTTCATCTATTTGATGAAGTGGAGCACACTTCAAAATGGCGGCGGGGATTCCCTAAAGAGAAATGTTTAGGGAAGTGAGTGTGTCTAAAAGTGAAGTGAAACACACCTTAGGTTTTGCATGGTCAAACAGCCCTCATGTTTCAGATGTGAGACTTTTTGTTCTCTCATCCCGCTCTCTGTTGTCTTTTCTAGACCCATCTTGACATTCAGCTGCACAAGACGAACAGAAAGATCCTTAAGGCAGAAAAAACCCGACTGGAACAAAAAGAGATTGAACGGCACAACAAGGTGAAGTTAGTCCTGTGGCATTAGTTACTTGGCACGTTTAAACTAAACCCTCTCTCCTTCACGTACCGACTAGTGTTCAGGTAGTTTTTAGTCTTATAAAATAATGTGTTCTAGGCCTACCGGGACGACACAGACCAACACCTGGATGCTTTCCGAGAGACTTCTATTGCACATCTGGATGCTTTTCTGTCCTCGCTGCGTGAATGTCTCAGCACTTACGATGCTGATCAGTGTTCGGGAATCCAGCAGAACCTGAGTCGAATAGCACAAGATCAGACCCGTCTACAAGAGGTTCACTCGGGCTTTGAGAGGCTTCTACATGAGAGCGACGCTTTCCAGTTCATTAAGGTACATTTTACACACACACACACACACACACACACACATGCTGAATTCTAAGTGCGAATAAGTATTTAATGCTCAAACCTCACAAATTTTGGCCGATCTAATAAACTAGAAACTTCTTTAGAATGCACACTTTGTGGCAACTGGTACAATCCTGTACATGGCCAATCGGATTAAAGCCAAAATTTTTAACTAAGAGTCTGTGGATAGCTATAGAAAACAGATTATTTCCAATTATGGTGCATTATTTGTGCCATTTAGAATGTAGTAACTTTCGATTAAGTTGTTAATGAAAACTGAGTGTTCCTTGTTGGGCAATTTAAAGAAAACATACATTTGAAGAAGTCAAAATTCTAATATTTTTGGGTTTCTCTTGGGTTTCTTACAGGAGTACAATTCATCCATAAAAAGGTAAGACAGACTTCTGTTTCAGAGGTTCCTTCACGCATTTGCATAAACAGGATTTGGTCTGTCCATAGTTATATTATCTCTTTAAAACACTGTGTTGGTCAGGTACCGGCGGCTGCTGAGAAAGCCTCTGTTTTTCCCTGATGAGCCCACAGTCGACACAGAGCCGCTGTATGAAACTATGGAGGGAAAGATGGGCGAGTTCGTCTCTGAGTTGCGACAACATGCCAATACACTCATCAGCACCATCTGTAAGTCTAAGACCTGCTTATGTAGTCTGTTTTTATTAGACATGTGAGATTGTAGAGTAGCCTGAGAACTGTGCGAATAAAACCAGGAAACTTTAGACCTCTGTGAGTTACTGTTTAATATGTGCTGTCCTCCTCATGGTGGTGGGAGATAAACATGCTGTAACTGCCATCGAGAGTGCTTAAACCTTACAAAGAAAACAAGATTTTAGCAAGTACTGGCCATAATTGTCGCAAGCATTTAACAGGGTTCTCATGGGTCCTTCAAATACTTGAAAGTTTGTGAATCTTAAAAATAAAAATAATAAATAATAATAATAATAATAATAATAATAATAATAATAATAAATTAGGACCCTTGAATGTTTTTGAAAATAAACATACATAGATACAGGTCTTTGAAAATGCTTGAATTTTATTTTGTGCAAGAAAGTTTCTGGGGAATAAAAAAAAAATAAAAAATCATATTAATCTGTCTGGTCCGCTAATGTGTTATTTCACCAACGCTTTGTGGCCTATGCATACATATGGTCAAAATTGCATAGTTGTGTTGGACGCTTGAAAACTGTAACAATGATTCTTACAAGGAAACACAATGTAACCTTGCTCTCACTTGAGTGTGTCCCCATCTTAAGTCCTTGAATTTGAGGGTATTCGCTAGTTGCATATCTCTGTCATGTTGGTTTTCCGGTCTAGCGAGTGTGTTCGCAGATGCTTCCGGTTTTGCTAAACGCCGGTGTAGAGAGCTGGAGAAATGTAAAAATTTCCTTCTGTGTTTACAGACTTTATAATAGTGTAGGGTTCGAATCCACCCAAGCCGAGTCCAAGTCTTTAACCAATCGAGTCCGAGTCTAAAATGGGCCGAGTCCGAGTCCAAGGAAATGCTACTGTTTGTCGGTATCTTAACCTTGTTTTAAACCAGGGGTGCCCAAACTCGGTCCTGGAGGGCCAGTGTCCTACAGAGTTTAGCTCCAGCCCCAATCAGACACACCTGAACCAGCTAATCAAGCTCTTACTAGGCAAACTAGAAACCCCCTGGCAGGTGTGTTGAGGCAAGTCGGAGCTAAACCAAGGACCAGGACCGAGTTTGGGCACCCCTGTTTTTAACCTTTACAACTAGAAAAACACAATGTCAGTTGAAATGTAAGAGAAGCAAACCTCTAGTGGATCTTGCCAGTTTGATTTCTGATTTCACAACATTTCATAATTAGTGTCCATGCTCTGCTTAGGAAACTTAAAGGCAAATTTAAGTGTAACAGAAGTAGTTATGGCTGACCTATGTAATGTGACACATTTTAGAGTGAAACAGGTTTTAGAATGTGAAAAAGTATAGGGCGGGACTTCAATTTATTCATCAATGTAGTAAATGTATAAATTCAAGGGTGGTGAATGAGACCTTAAGAGCAGAAAATGCACGTCTTATCTCTGAATGTGTTTTGGGATGTATATTACCTTATAATAATAATAATAATAATAATTATATATATATATAAAATTGTAATACAGAAGAAAAAAAAAAACTAATCAACTAATGTAAGTAAAACATTCTCAAGCTTACTGAAGACAAGTAAACACACCAAGTATATAAAAAAATGTATACGAGCAAAAGTATAAATAAATATATTAATCAAAAAATAAGTGTTTTTTGTTTTGTTTTTTTGTTTTTTTGTTTTTTTTTTTTTTAATAAAATTTAGTTTTTTAAAGGTGTTTGTTTTTTTTTTGTTTTTTGTTTTGTTTGTTTTTAGGTATGTGTATATAAAGGCTACTACAGAAATAGACAACAGACATTTCGTGAAGTAATAAATGTCTATTTATGTAATAAAACTGCAAAATCGTCACTGTATACATTAAAGATGATTCTTATTACAGTTAATAAGTGATTCAGTCAAGAACAGTGAGTGATTTTTCTCTTTCTTTTGTTGGTTGAGTATTTATGACATGGTCGGCTGCTGTTCAGGTTTACTTAAGACAAAACTGATTGCATTTACATGAATAGTCTCCAAGACGAGCATGTGTGTAGCAATAACAGAACCTATTAGAAGCCAAAGAGAACTCTGTGTTCGCACATTGACTGAGAGGCGCGTGAGTGTGTGTACGTACATAAACCCGTCAGCTTTCAAGTAGCTACTGGACAAGACTTAAAAACATGCAAATACTAAATATCACTTTCATGATATTGCATGGAGTCAGTGACATTTCCGTCAACTTTCTCTGGACTCGGGATATTTTCAGAATTCGAAAGGCTCGAGTACGAGTCAAGTCAGAATAAAAATGCATCCGAGTCCGTGACAAGTATGAGTCGCCTAAAAATTGTACTCGAGTCCGAGTACCCCAACTCTACTTTATAAGATCATTTAAAATGCAAATAAGATCTACACCGCTATTATTACTATACTATATGTGTTAATTATGCCAGTGGCATTTGAAACTTCAGTCAACTGAACTGAAGATATATTCTGTACAACAAGCGGCAAGTTAACGCGGCATCTGCGACACTACGCTGTCCCACGTGTGCATGTAAAAAGTGAAGTATACTTTTGGGCTTAATACAGCCACAGTCTAATAGATTAGTAACAGTTTCATATTGAATCAAACACATTAATAAAGCAAAACATAAAGCCTCTACATAGTGGACTATGTGTCATTCACAGTATTAAAAAAAAACACTAATTCTGTGTTGATTTGGTGACAAACAGACCAGTTTCAGCTGCAGCTTCAGTGTCTGTTTATCGTGTAGGGGGCGGGACACTTTGAATTCTAGAGACCATTTGATTGGACAGAAAGTTTGCTGAGATGCTGAAGTGCAGGGTGATGTCATCAAAATCACTGCCCCATATTGGCATGAAAAACTATACACTTAAATGCTCATATCTTCTGAAAGTGAACTCTGTTTATTTGTTAATTTTGTCTTTTTGGTTTCCTTTTTGAAGGTGAATTTGACGGGGGAGATGCTGAGGAGGAGGTGGAAGATGATGACGATGATGAAGAGGATGATGAAGAAAGTTTGGATGATGACAATGAGGATGAGGAGGGTGAGGAGGAGATGAGGAGTGAGGAAGAGGAGGAGCAGAACCTCACTGATTCTGGAGATGACGAATATACACCGGAGGAGGAAGAAGAGGATGAGGAGGACTAGCAGAAGAGGATCTGCACTTGAGTTCCCCAAGCCAAAGTCTCAAACGAGCCGCCGTCTCCTGTGGTCTTGCATATAGAGTTCATGATGCAGTGGACTGGCATTTGAAGGGAGTGTATTCATTCCTGTAATAGGATATTTTCGGTGAAATGAATCGGTTATGCCATTATATAAACAGAAAATGAGAATTTTCAATTACACAAAATATTATAGACAGCAGGTGAGTCTGTGACATGCCCGAGTATAAAAACTCTTTTCCGAGATGTCCATATTATCTTTATAACAGTATTTATTTATTTGAGGGAGGGTTGGGGATAAAAATAAAAAAAAAATAAAAAAAATGAATAAATAAAAAGTAAATTCCAGATGTGTTTAAAAGCTCAGGCTGCATGATGGTCATTTTGGGATGGGCTCCATTTGCACTTTTTTTTGGTAAGAAATTGTGTTGGAAATGCATAATAAAGTATAGTTTCATAACATAAAAATCAACTGTTTTGTGGCCAAGTAATTTATTATTATTATTAGTTAGTTGCTGCTGCAGTAAACTAAAACTGAAATATCTGGAAAAAAACTGGGAGGGTGAATGGGAAAACCTTAAGGATTGATTGTTTGACAACTATTTTATTAACCTTTTATTATTATTAAGTTTATTTATTTATTGATTTATTTTAAATATAACAAGCACAGTTAAGGCTTTATTCCTGAATGTATTATGTTTACAGACAAGCTTTTCCTACACATGAACTACTTTTTCCTCTGACATTTAAACAATATAAGCTGCAGTGCAGTAATAATCTAGGAAATATTTAGAGCTATTTTGATTGTCTCTGTATTCAGCCTTAGAAAACTTCAGTCGTAATCATCATAAAAGAAAAGTAATTTCTAGGACAGTACACTGATAGTACACTCTGGCCCATACAAATAAACCTAATACTAATTAAAGTCTGACGAGGAAAAGCTTTCAGTTCACTTGCTAGATTTAAGTTAATTTGAGCATTTGAATAACATGACCAAATTAATTAAAATAAAAAAGGCCCACATGCAAAAGGATTTGATCATGAGTTAATGTGTCTACAGTGATACACACTACATACTTTCGAAAAGTATGCATACCAAGTGTATAGATAAAGGTTTAAGTCCATTAATGGAGTATAATAACAGCTGTTTTCACAGTTAGAACCTTAAATAAGTGTCCTGTAGAAAGATTATCTTGATTAATTATTAGAGTAGGTTTGTGTTGAAGTACAAAAACTCACGAAACTTCACTTCATGTAAAAGATCTAATCATGAGTTACAACAATAAATGCTCTTTCAATGAGAAAATTGGTGGCTCTTAAAAGAGCCTTTGGGTTTCTGTGAGTTTGAGCAGATCTACTTGGAGCTGGTGTATTTGGTGACGGCCTTGGTGCCCTCAGACACGGCGTGTTTGGCCAGCTCACCGGGCAGCAGCAGACGCACGGCGGTCTGGATCTCCCGTGAAGTGATGGTGGAGCGCTTGTTGTAGTGAGCCAGACGAGACGCTTCACCGGCGATGCGCTCGAAGATGTCGTTGACGAACGAGTTCATGATTCCCATCGCCTTAGAAGAGATACCGGTGTCGGGATGAACCTGCTTCAGGACTTTGTAGACGTAGATAGCATAGCTCTCCTTCCTGGACCTCTTACGCTTCTTTCCACCCTTCCCGGCGGTCTGAGTGACGGCCTTCTTGGAGCCCTTCTTAGGCGCGGACTTCGCTGGTTCAGGCATGATGATGCTGATGCTATAATGATTACATAAAGCCAGGCAGAGACATTTATTCACTCGCCTATGCAAATTTTCAGAGAGAAGTGGTGCCTTCAGAGTGCGTGTTTTCATTGGCCAAACCCATAAACTAGTATTTAATTGGACCATTCAAGACATCATGACTGGAAAGAGGGCGAATCACAAGGCGGATAAATTATAGCTCCACCCACCGCTCCATGTTTGAATGGCACCCTCCCCCGACTCATTGCCCGTTGTTCATTTCCCGCTCTTTTTACAAGGTAATACTATAAGAAAATATGTGGTCCTAAATAGACATTATGCACTAATATGTAATTTAAAACCACTATAGAATATTTAAGGGAAATTTGGAGAAAAAGACCCATAACGTTGATACACGTATTGAGCTGTTGGCGTATTCTTTACAAAAATTAAAAATAAAAGAGCGTGTGACACAACTGCATTACTATTCCTCTTGTTGCAAACCGACTTAAACCAAGTACTCATTCAATTGATAAACATTCTGTGACACAGATAGAAAGGAAATACTATTACTAACAATAATAATGGAACTACAGCATGACATCTCGGGCATATTATCCTATTTAGATTAAAAAAAAAACAGAACACACGACTATATTGCTATAAAACACTTAAACAAAAGCTAAACATTCGACAACACAAAAGCACATTATTAGAATTTTGACTCTTTATGTGACAGTGTGGGTGGCTCTTAAAAGAGCCGTTGAGTTTGTTTTTCTGATTCAAAACGTTTAACCTCCGAATCCGTACAAGGTGCGGCCCTGTCGTTTCAGCGCGTACACAACATCCATGGCGGTGACGGTCTTTCTCTTTGCGTGCTCGGTGTAGGTGACGGCATCCCGGATAACGTTCTCCAGAAACACCTTCAACACACCGCGAGTCTCCTCGTAGATCAGACCGGAGATGCGCTTGACTCCGCCGCGGCGAGCGAGACGACGAATGGCGGGTTTGGTGATTCCCTGGATGTTATCGCGCAGAACTTTACGGTGACGCTTCGCGCCTCCTTTTCCGAGTCCTTTACCGCCTTTGCCTCTTCCAGACATGTTAAAGATGTTTCTCGTTTCAGTTTAAGAAAAAAACGAATATGAGATTAGTGCTGTACGGAGGTCTTTTACATTTGCTTACAGGACCTAACTGAAACCAACGCCACGTCACATTGCGCACACCCCCTCCCCCAGTAGTCAGAGTACGAAACCATATGGTTTAACGCCAACGCTGATCTAATTATGGCTGTTTGTTTATGTAAAATCAGTGTGTTCTAAGATTAATTTGACAGAGATTATTTAGGTCAAATCTAGATAATATTTACAATATTTGCACTTGGCAGACGTTTTAAACCAAAGCGACTTACAAATCATTATCGTTGCTGTCTAGAGTCACGCTTTAACATTTGAGCTGCATAAAAGCTGAAAAGCTGATGTCCCATTTCGCCGTAAAAAAGCAATTATTAAGCAATTACGTATATTTACATAACCATATGTATATTTATTTATTATAATTACTTATTTACGGACGTATGTGTGTGTGAGAAACAGTCAATACATTGCAATTAAGTCATATTAAACGTTAAAATGCATTTCAAATATAAAGTTAAGGGGGTGCAATTATATATTTTACTCTTTCTAATTTAATAAATGTTATCATTTTAAAGTATCGTATCGATATCAGTGATAGCCTTACAAGTATGGGTATCTTATCGAAAACAAAATTTGTGGTATCGCCCACCCCTAAAAAACATATATCCTTAATATTTGTTTTATATTCAAGTTTTAAATTTTCTATAAAAAACGTTGTAATGTTTTCTGTCATCTATTTTTCCAAAATAAAAATCAACTGCATAATCCGATCGCTAGAAAGGGGCTGGTCTTTGGCGGTGGGTGTTGGAGGGAAGTTCAATGATTGGTTTAAAAAGTTATCAGACTTTAAACCAATGAGCAACTGGCACGCTCATTTAAACTCAGCACCTAAAAAATTTGTTTCTGATAGTTTCGCTTGTGAAGATAATAGACAACAATGAGTGGAAGAGGCAAAACCGGTGGAAAAGCGAGAGCAAAAGCCAAGACTCGCTCATCCAGGGCAGGGCTGCAGTTCCCCGTCGGTCGTGTTCACAGGCTTCTCCGCAAAGGAAACTATGCAGAGCGCGTAGGTGCCGGTGCTCCCGTCTATCTGGCGGCTGTGCTCGAGTATCTTACCGCTGAGATCCTGGAGTTGGCTGGAAACGCCGCGAGGGACAACAAGAAGACCCGTATCATTCCCCGTCACCTGCAGCTGGCGGTGCGCAATGATGAGGAGCTCAACAAACTCCTGGGCGGAGTGACCATCGCTCAGGGCGGCGTGCTGCCCAACATCCAGGCTGTGCTGCTGCCTAAGAAGACCGAGAAACCCGCCAAAACCAAATAAACCGATTCAAACGTGTTTCTGAATCCAAAGGCTCTTTTAAGAGCCACCCATTTTATCCACTTAAAGAGCGTTTTTTTGTTAGTAGTTTTTGTGAGTAGCAGCATGCTGTAAGTGCATGTAGGCATTATCAATTAAAATCAAATTGTGCATCTATTATTGTTACTGTTTTTAAATTATGTATTAGTGTAAATGTAATTATAACTGCGGCGGTCTGTGGCTCGGGGTTATGAATGAACAAATCATAATGAGTTTATTTGCTAAGTGTGCGCAAGCTACAAGAAATTTGTTGTGGTTTCCAGAAGCTCTGAATAAGGAGCAGAACAACAACAAAAAAAAAAATAGATTAAGTGATATACATCACCATTGGCAGGTTTATGTGCTTTATGTACAAAAAAGCATGTATTTATATTAGAAGGATCTGTTAGTGCATCGTGTGGTATAAACACAAAATAACTTACAAAGTTATGCGTTAGGACTTAAAAACACTGGAGGACGCAGCCTCTGAAATGAGATGCAGCTATTATCACCGTTTGTAGTGATTTTATACAGAGGATAACAATTTTCATGACATCGGATTAAGGAATATTTCAGAAGGAATTAATAAAACAATGCGAGTATGAAGCCTATAATATGGTTATTTGTTTGATTTGTTAAGTAGCGAAGGGAACGCAGCATTTTAGGCGGGAAACTTAAACAGTTCCCCGTTTAAAAACAGGATATGCGCAGTCATTGGCTAGCAGTCATGCGCACATTTCATACATCAGCCAATCACTATTCTCTGCACCTTTGGCGTGGCCATACAAAGCTTTAAAAACTGGCGGGTAACGTAAACTAGCGTTTTCTGCGCACCTAGCACGGAGAAGGAATTGCATCGCAGCAATGGCAAGAACCAAGCAGACCGCTCGTAAATCCACCGGTGGCAAAGCCCCGAGGAAGCAGCTCGCTACTAAAGCCGCCCGGAAGAGCGCCCCAGCCACCGGTGGCGTCAAGAAGCCCCATCGTTACAGGCCCGGGACCGTGGCTCTCCGCGAGATCCGCCGTTATCAGAAGTCCACCGAGCTGCTGATCCGCAAACTGCCTTTCCAGCGTCTGGTCCGAGAAATCGCTCAGGATTTCAAGACGGATCTGCGCTTCCAGAGCTCCGCTGTCATGGCTTTGCAGGAGGCCAGCGAGGCTTATTTGGTCGGGCTGTTTGAGGACACCAACCTGTGCGCCATCCACGCCAAGAGAGTCACCATCATGCCCAAGGACATTCAGCTGGCCCGCCGCATCCGCGGAGAGCGCGCTTAAACCCGCAGCCGCTGCATCAGCCCCGTTAAACCCCAAAGGCTCTTTTAAGAGCCACCACAACTGCACTGAAAGCGATAATTTCCACTGTAGTTACTATAGTTCTACTAAAGATACTCGATAAATACTGTACTAAATATTGCGAATATCAAGTGCAGTTGCGCTCACTTGTTTAAGGAGTTGAGTTCAGATGTTCCCTTTGTGCTAATTACTATTTTAATTTCCTATTATTGCCAGGGCCATATATGGGGGAAACTAATGTCTCTACGAATTGTTTATGTATGCAAATTGTATAATGTCCGAAGCACACGTTTTTTTTTTAAAAATATGCAGTTAAATTCTTTTTTATTTTCAGAAAGTTTTGGAATATTTTTCTCCCCAAATTTGTCACCGTATAACACAGTAATGTATAATTTAATAAAAAGAGTTACATTGACCTATTCATATTTTGTTTACCATCTAAATTTGTTATTATTTTTTTATTATTTATTTATTTGTTTTGCTATTGTATTAAGACATTTTCATAGGTAAATTCATAACAATTGCAATATTTAAAGTGTGATTTATGAGCTTTTGTATTTTGAATCCATTTTTTTTTTTTTTTTGTAAAAGGCAGAAAGTTCGGGTTCATTACTTTAAATATACATTATATATTATATACAACACGTAGTTTAAAATACTCAGTGAGAAGCTGTTGCACACATAAAATGCAACATTTTTATTCTGACAGTGAATTATTTACATTAGCATTACTACAAAATATAACATGATTAATGAACTTTAAACATTAATTTAAATAAATGTAATTGCACAAATTATGCAGACTAGTTTCAGTTTGTTTATTGTGAAAGAACTCAATTTTATTTATTTGTTTATTATTATTATTATTATTTATTTATTTATTTATTTATTTTTGTTTTTGTCCTCAGATTAGCATTGTTCTGGGCTGCCGTTCCCAAAAGCACCATTGCTTTCTTATGATATTTTTGGGAAACGCAGCCCTGTTTGAATGTACTGTCTGAAATGAGAGAATGCTCTCTGTGATTGATTGGTTCTGTCTTGCAACATTTGTGCTTTCAGATGAGCAGGGAAATATTTATTCGCTAGCATAGGTTATGTCATTATTTTATTCTATGATTTTTTGTTAAACAAAATCACTGGTAAATAAATCACCTTAGTATCGATATTTTTTATTTGAGTATATACTCAATACTCGATACTCTGGGATCGATACACCCAACAGACGTGTGTAAACTATCACAATTATAAGAAAAGTGGTGAAACAATCCTTTCAATGTGAAGGTTTCACTTTTGTAATGATCGAGAAAGATTGTCAAATCAATTGCAATACCCATAAGTTTACTCTTTCATGAGTGAGTGGGTGGCTCTTAAAAGAGCCGTTGAGGAATAAACTGCGTACTTTTCACTTCTTCTTGGGAGCTGCCTTTTTAGGCTTGGCTGCTTTAGGCTTTGCCGTCTTGGGTTTAGCAGTCTTCGCCTTCTTGGGGCTCTTAGCTGCTTTCTTAGGAGCTGCTGGCTTCTTTGCCTTCTTGGGGCTCTTTGTCGCCTTCTTAGCGGCTGCGGCGGCGGGTTTCTTGGCCTTCTTGGGTGATTTCTTAGCGGCGGGCTTCTTTGCCGCTGCGCTCTTGGGCTTCTTGGCAGCAGCGGGTTTCTTGGCCGCGGGCTTCTTGGCTTTAGGAGCCGCCTTCTTGGCCGGCTTCTTCTTGGTCTCGCTTTGCTTCTTGCTGAGCTTGAAGGAGCCGGAGGCGCCGGTCCCTTTGACCTGCACCAAGGTGCCTTTAGTCACCAGGCTCTTGATGGCGAGCTTGACGCGGGAGTTGTTCTTCTCCACGTCGTAGCCGCCGGCAGCGAGAGCTTTCTTCAAGGCGGCGAGAGACATACCGCTCCTCTCCTTGGATGCGGACACGGCTTTGACGATCAGGTCACCAACGCCTGGACCTGCTTTCTTGGCCTTCGCAGCGGTTTTCTTCTTGGGCGATTTCGCCGGCGGCGCGGCTGGAGCAGCTGGGGCGGTTTCTGCCATTTCTCTGAGCGAACGTATAACCTCACAAACGTTGAGTTCAATAGTGAGCCCATAACTCGCGTCTCTGTGCTCTTAAATAACACATGAGAACCTTACAGACTCAACTTGCCCGCTCTGCGACTGTGCGCCTTCACGAGCGCATCGCGCTTGTGTTTTCTTCTCTGACATTTGAAGCAAAAACTGGATGGGTGAAGTGGTTTGAGGCAGTAAAATTAAAGTGAACACCAAGCAGAGATTCCTAGCTTTCTTTGGAGACTAAAAGTAGCGTTGAGGAAATGTTTATTTTGTTCCTGTCAGATCGAATCCAAGGCGAGCAGCAGCCACGGAAAAAACCGCGTGTAAATTCGTTAGTATATTTAGGTGAAAGAAGTTAACCAAAACTGATATCGTCTTCCGTGTGCTCAGCAAACAGTTCGAACGTCACTTTAATGAAATGGGCATCACAGAGGAATGTGTGTAGTGTTTCATACAGTCGCTGTTTTGGGCAGCTTGAAGCACATATGCCTCATCCGGAGGCTTCGTGTGTGTTTCTGACTCTCATGTCTGGTCCTCTTCTTCGATCACCATATAATCTGTGGTTTTATCATTTGCTATTATATTTAGTTAACGCCACTTATTTGTGATTTCATTACATTTTTAGTTAACCACTATTAAGTGTTAATTCATAGAATAGTAATATAATGTATATCGTAGAGCTTAGATCTTACCCAAATGAAGCACACCAGAAAAAAAAAACAATTAAAACTGTGCAGAATTACAGGCAGGTTAAAGTGGAACTGGTACTGAAGTCTGAAGGCACATGGTTTTAGAACAATATAGTATATTGTATACTAATGACTATATAATGATTACAAAGTTTCCAAAATTTTGCTTTCACGTATTTAAAGGCAGGTCAGTAACGGGAATGTTATAATTGTCCTCATATTTCACAATATTAGTGAGGACATTTTTGAATGGTGAGGATATTTTGGCCATCACAACTATAGGCAAGACTGTACACATACTGTTCTAGCAAGAGACTGGACTATGGTAGAGATACTGACAGTATTAACTATGCCAGACTGAAAGCTTTGAAAAGCTGGAGAACTACAACTTGCCAAAAGAAAATATATTTTCAAAAAGAATGAGAGCAGAAAGTCATTTCTGTTCTTAACAATTAATTCTGATCTCTCTTGAACAGTCTTCGCCTAAATTCTTAAACATTATTAAGTAGGTTATTTTTTGTGACATTTAATTCCCTTGATTTTATTTGGCGCGTAAGAAGCAAAGTAATAATAATAATAGTAATAATTTCACTAATTTCATATATATATATATATATATATATATATATATATATATATATAGTTTTTTGTGATCGCTTCAGTTAATGAGCATGTCAGCATTACAGACATTGTCTCACTAAATGCTGAATTTTCCCTTTGCTTCTTGCACCCTCCATTTTCCAAGTGTCCCTGACTTGTTCGCTTACCTGTCTTCAGTAAAGCCCTGCTGCTGGGTTTATCCTCATTGGTCTATGTCTGTTTCATATCAGTATGTTTTAATGTCATTTCTAAAAATAAATGATGAAATACTTAATGTATTCTATATAGAATGATTTGAAGAAGATCCCTTGCCTGTTTGTGAAAGTTAGTTTGTCTCATATGACAGCCAGGTGCACTTGAAGGCCTCACGGCCTCTGTGTGTGTGTACAGAAGGAAGTACCGGAGATTGAAGATGCCACAGGATGAGATAATGAGATACTAGAACTAGATAATGTGTACTCATTAAAAACCTGACAGCTCATTAAAATCCTAACATGTATATGCCTTTGCAACCTTGGGTACCCGGCAGCAAGCAAAACTAATAAATATGTGTGGAAAAATACTGTCAATGACATATCAACAAGTGATCTGTACGCCGATTGGACAGTGACCAGTAATGAAATTGTACAAAGATGGTAGACTGGACAGGGAAAGATTCAGATGTTCTGGAGGCATCTCAGCTTTGTTGTCTTCTTGCAATAAAGTATAGTTTTTACGTTGCAAAATAATGCTCAGGAGGCAAATTTTTAAAGAGAGAGAAGTCTTTTCTCCACAAAATCAACAAATATTATTCGCATTTTGTTTCATTTCATATTATTTAAGTTGCAACAGTAAAAATCACTATTCATTTCTAGTAAGTTGCAAATGTTTTTATTTAGGATGATATATATATCTATCTATATATCTATATCTGTATCTATCTATCTATCTATCTATATATATATATATATATATATATATATATATATATATATATATATATATATATATATATATATATATATATATATAGATAGATATATAGATAGATAGATATCATCCTAAATAAAATTCATCTTTTCATACATTATATTATCAGTGCACATTACTCTTCTAATACTATACTGTATTCAGCATACCCATATTGTCATAATGGAGCTATATAACATTAATTCATTTGAAAAATTCATTTTACTCATCTATGTGCTTATGGAATATTGTGTAAGGGTCTGCTTTATTTAAACCTGCTATAAGAATGACATAAGAGAAGGGTGGTAGGGCCCTAAATATAAAGATTTGATTCTTGGGAGTATGACGTAGCAGAATGTATTTGTCCGACTCTTATTACATGTGGAAAGTTACCAGTTAGGAGATGTAACCTTAAAGACTAGGGAAGAGATATAAATTGGAGTGAGCCCTCCCTTCTGGGTCACACTTTGCAGTAACCTGCGTTTCTGTATGACTATCTGACCTTCTTTGCAAAGAATAAATTATAAAAGACATTTGACTGAGTTTGTCTTTTACTTTGGTGAGTCGATTTTATTTTGCCACAACACCACCAGTTTTCATTTCCATTTAGATCAAAGAGTTAACAGAGTGAATTCATTCAATGTGCATCAATAGTGCAGCTATTACGAAACTTTGAATTAAAACATGGGTACTTAATTAAACAATTTTTTTTTTTTTTTTTTTTCAGACTAACCACCCACACCCACTGTGTGTTTGTGTTCTTTAAAACTCTAGTCCTCCTCTTTTGTGTCAACTAAACGGAGAAGATTCAACAGTTTCTAACACCACTCAAAACTGCTCTTTAAATGAAAAAATGGGTGGCTCTTAAAAGAGCCTTTGGGTCTGTGAGTTTGAACAGATCTACTTTGAGCTGGTGTATTTGGTGACGGCCTTGGTGCCCTCAGACACGGCGTGTTTGGCCAGCTCACCGGGCAGCAGCAGACGCACGGCGGTCTGGATCTCCCGTGAAGTGATGGTGGAGCGCTTGTTGTAGTGAGCCAGACGAGACGCTTCACCGGCGATGCGCTCGAAGATGTCGTTGACGAACGAGTTCATGATTCCCATCGCCTTAGAAGAGATACCGGTGTCGGGATGAACCTGCTTCAGGACCTTGTAGACGTAGATAGCATAGCTCTCCTTCCTGGACCTCTTGCGCTTCTTTCCTCCTTTCCCGGCGGTCTTAATGACAGCCTTCTTGGAGCCCTTCTTAGGTGCAGACTTCGCTGGTTCCGGCATGATGACGCTGATGTTGTAATGATCATAGAAATCCAGGCACAGACATTTATTCACTCGCCTATGCTAATTTTCAGAGAGAAGTGGTGCCTTCTGATTGCGTGTTTTCATTGGTCAAATCCATAAACTAGTATTTAATTGGACCATTCAAGACAACATGACTGGAACGACAGCGAATCACAGGCGGGTAAACTATAGCTCCACCCACCGCTCCATGTTTGAACGAACGACTCAGTTTTCTTTGTTAATTTCCCGCTCTTTTTGTATTGTAATATTTTGAGTAAATAGCCATTGTGTAATTTAAATCCTTTATACAGTAATAAAATGTAAGTCTGAAAGAAACTTGCACTGACTGATCTAAAAATATATCGGTGCCAAGACGCACACAGTAGTGTTTTTGTTGTTTGTTTGTTTTTAAATCACGTTTATAAATATGACTTCAATGTTCCAACTGAACTATGGCCTAAACAGTCCATTGTGTAAAAAAATATATAAATAAAATAAATAAAAATGAAAAAAAAAAAAAAGAGTATGCCTGAAAGAAACACTGTCATACTATTTGGGGTATATCTCTTTGCAGACAGTCTCAATAAAAAAATAAAATAAAATAAAATAAATAAATCAAACATGTAATAAAATTCCACTTTCTTAGAAACGACTCATTAAGACAGTTAGCACTAATAGCACTGTGAAAGGCAGTTACTGAGAAATAAACATAACGGATTATTATTTTATATATATATATATATATATATATATATATATGGAACAAAAATACTTTAGGTCTGCATTATACAACATGCATGAAAAAAACAAGAATATAACAATAAATACAACTTTTTTTATTATGTCACTAAAAAAAAAAAATGTACAGAAAATTGTCTCATTCAGTGCAGCTGTGGTGGCTCTTAAAAGAGCCTTTGGGGTTTAACGGGGCTGATGCAGCGGCTGCGGGTTTAAGCGCGCTCTCCGCGGATGCGGCGGGCCAGCTGAATGTCCTTGGGCATGATGGTGACTCTCTTGGCGTGGATGGCGCACAGGTTGGTGTCCTCAAACAGCCCGACCAAATAAGCCTCGCTGGCCTCCTGCAGAGCCATGACAGCGGAGCTCTGGAAGCGCAGATCCGTCTTGAAATCTTGGGCGATTTCTCGGACCAGACGCTGGAAAGGCAGTTTGCGGATCAGCAGCTCGGTGGACTTCTGATAACGGCGGATCTCGCGGAGAGCCACGGTCCCGGGCCTGTAACGATGGGGCTTCTTGACGCCACCGGTGGCTGGGGCGCTCTTCCGGGCGGCTTTAGTAGCGAGCTGCTTCCTCGGGGCTTTGCCACCGGTGGATTTACGAGCGGTCTGCTTGGTTCTTGCCATTGCCAGATACTTCAACTACCAAGAAAAATGCCTTCTGTTACACGGCTGCCTTTAAAGCCCTCCAAGGTCACACACAGTGTAGCGATGTGCAGAGGCCTGCTATTGGCTAGCGCGTGACATCTGAGCATGACTGCTAGCCAATGATTGTGCTTCTGGTGCTTTCAAAGCAAGTGGGCTGCAGTTTGTGTTTCCTGCTCAAGAGTCATTGTTCTGTGTTACATTTATGTCTTGTCACATAATTATATTCCCTTGTTTTTTCACACACACACACAGTCTGGTTTATTATCTTTGTGGGGACTCTTCATAGGTGCAATGGTTTGTATACTGTCCACACTGTATTTTCTATCCCCTTACCCTAACCCTAACCCTAAACCTAACCCTTACAGAAAACTTTCTGCATTTTTACTTTTTTAAAAAACAAATCTCATTCTGTATGATTTATAAGCTTTTGTACCCATGGGGACCTCAATTTAGGTCTCCATCGTGAAACGAGTCCCCATTAGTATGTGTGTATTCAGGTTTAAGTCCCCACCAGGATATATAAATCAAAAGCACACACACACACACACACACACACACACATACACAGATAGAACTAGTACTTATTTTTAGTTACTAGTAACTATTTAGACCAAAGATATCCTGAACTTAATAGATACTAGTACTTTTTGAATTTGCATGTCTGGCAGTATGGTAATCGTATGTTGAATATTAATGAACCAACAATATATAGGAGAGAGATTAGCAAGGAAACGGATGTACTTTTTTGAGGAAACAACATAGAAAAAACAATAATTTGTACTCAAGCACATATAAAACATTTTTGGCAGTTTTGTAGATTTTGTAAACATAGTACTAAGGTGTTTGTTTGTTTGGTCATCGGGTGCCCTCTGGTGGCAGAATGGAGAAAAGACCATTTATCATCAATTTTTATCATCTATTAATTTCCTCTTTTTCCTCCAGTAAAAACAATAAATATCATATTAGGGCTGTACGTTAACTTATTTGCATATAGCACTGGTGGTAAATACATTGAATGTTTTTTTTTTTTATTTAAATATTCTGTACAGGGCATACAAAATCCAAACCTTTATCGTTTTCAGACATACATTTCCTTTATTTGAAAAAGAAAAAATAAAATAAAATAAAAAGGCCAAAATATATTAATTAAAACACACACACATACACACACACACCAGGTGTGCTGTATTTGTAGGGCTTCACAATTTGGCCAAAAACATTGTTTTTATATATCAATATAACTAATAATGATTATGTTTAATATTTCTATATAGAAATATTAAACAAAATAAGGAAATATTACTTTTGTAATAACACTTTTTCCACTATATTTTTCACTATATATATATATATATATATATATATATATATATATATATATATATATATATACACACACACACACACAAAAGCATTTAAGAATAAATACAATAATAAATGTAGCTGCAAGAAAAGAAAAAAAAAAAAAGTACTCTACAGTGGAGAAAGGATTTGCGTTTACCTCAAAGTTCTTAATTATCTGTGCTATTTTTACCCAAGCCAGGGTTTTGTGAGCAATAGTGAGTACTCAATAATGTCAATGTCATAATGTCATGTCAAATAAGACTCACTGATGACATTCGAAATCCCTTAAATGGACAAAGGCATTCATTCAGCTTTTGCTGTAGATGTAGCCTAGTAGCTGAATAACATGCATATAGAGGTTTTACTTATAAACCACGAATAAAATAAACAATTACTGCAACAATATATGGCTTTCTGTGTTCTTCAAGGCATCTCGGGTATTTTTATAAGACTAAACTAAATTTAAAATGCAGTGCTAACCAACATAGCCTTTATCACTGTTTAGAATAATATAAAGTGGCATGATTTTTGCCTCATTCCGTTTAATAAAACCATGTCAGATCACAAAAAAATAGGTTATTTCAAAGTATCGGCTGATGTTGTGATGTGTATTTGGACTAAACATGTCATTATAACATATCATTGGACAACATGTTTGTTATCTTTTCCTGTTTTCATGGTAAACAATTACCAAGGTAAGCTAGCATACAGCAGCCCTACGTACCAATCAAATTAATTCAGCATAGTTCAGGTACTCATGTTTATGTAATATATATATATATATATATATATATATATATATATATATTTTTAAAAGAAGATACAAGTACATTCTTACTAGTACTTTATGAGGTTAAAGATATCTCCAAATGAACAGGGAAGGGTAGTTAATCTGTTTTTGATATCATCGTTTTATTTCTGACTAGTAATTATTGCAATAGTGACTAGTATCTATTTAAATATTACTAGTAAACATTCATTAGATACTAATACTTATTTAATAGATACTAGTACTTACTTATTAAACACTAGTATCTTTCATAATTATTACTAGAAACAAATTTTATCTTACTAGTCAGATCTGCTTTTTTACTCATCTTAAGTTATGACTAGTCTGAATGGCAACAGTAGAGTTCAATTAAACATTTTACAAGTAACATAAAAAAATCTTACTAACATTTCAAATAAGTACTAGTATCTAATAAATCTGTACTAGTATCTTTCAAATAAATACTTGTTGCTAATCAATAAGTATTAGTATTTAACAAATAAAAACTAGTGTTTAATTACAAGGTACTAGTACCTATTAAATAAGTACTAGTATCAAATAAAGAAGAACTAGTATATAATGAATAAATACTAGTACGTAATAATTAAGAACTAGTATCTATTTAATAGGTTAGAGTGTCTAATAAATAAATACTAGCATGTAATGATTAAGTACTAGTATCTAAAAAAAATAAGTACTAGTATCTAATAATAGGTACTAGTACCTAATGTTTAACTACTAGTACATAAAAATTATGTACTAGTCAAAACTGAAAAGTTGATATCTCAGTGACAGATCACAGAAATCAATGGTAAAATTTAAAATGTTTTACTAGTAACAACAGAATAGTTAGTAGTCACTATTGAAATAAGTACTAGTATCTATTTAATAGATACTAGTATCTAACAAATAAGTACCAGTATCTATTAAATACATACAGGTATCTAATGAATAAGTACTCGTATCTATTAATTAAGTACTAGTATCTAATGATTAAGTACTAGTATATAATAAATAAGTACTAGTGTCTATTTAATAGGTACTAGTATCTAATGAATGAGTACTGGTATCTAATAAATAAGAACTAGTATCTTTTAAAAAGGTACTAGTAGCTAAACAACAAGCACTAGTAGCTAATGAATAAGTACTAGTACTTAATGGAAAAGATATTAGTAACTAAAAATAAGTAGTAGCATGAAAATAGACACTAGTATGTGTTTTAAATTAAGTGTTAAAACGGCGTGCCATATACACAACATATCAAACTGCCTTTTTTGTTATTGCTAAAATTACTGCTTCATCCAGAAATTTGGGTTTACTCATCAGATTATTATAGATTACTAAAATTGTTTTTTTATCTTAAACATTCATTTAAGATTTGAAAACCAAATGCATATTACACCAAACGCTTAAACAGAACTTTCTCTTTAAAAGATAAAATGGGTGGCTCTTAAAAGAGCCGTTGGGTTCAGAAACACGTTCGAATCCGTTTATTTGCCTTTGGCGGGTTTCTCGGTCTTCTTGGGCAGCAGCACAGCCTGGATGTTGGGCAGCACACCGCCCTGAGCGATGGTCACTCCGCCCAGGAGTTTGTTGAGCTCCTCGTCATTGCGCACCGCCAGCTGCAGGTGACGGGGAATGATACGGGTCTTCTTGTTGTCCCTCGCGGCGTTTCCAGCCAACTCCAAGATCTCAGCGGTAAGATACTCGAGCACAGCCGCCAGATAGACGGGAGCACCGGCACCGACGCGCTCTGCATAGTTTCCTTTGCGGAGAAGCCTGTGAACACGACCGACGGGGAACTGCAGCCCTGCCCTGGATGAGCGAGTCTTGGCCTTCGCTCTCGCTTTACCACCGGTTTTACCTCTGCCGCTCATTTTAACTGCGTACTGTTTTCGAACTCAGAACGAATGTACTATACAGCCACGTTTCGACTATTAAAAGAGCGAGCCAGTCGCCCATTGGTTTAGATACTTGTAAGATTTTAAACCAATCACTGAATTTTCCTCTAACAACCGCCTCTAAAACCACGCCTCCTTTAAGGTGCATGGAATATGCTCAATGATTCTTGACCTCAAAGCCACAATAGACCAAATATTTGAGATAAACCATCTATTAAAAGTCGCCCGATCTGAAATGTACTCAGTCTTTTTACATATTTTTGTTACATATTTTGTGTAGCTAACACTGTTGACCAGCAGGCAGTATTACAACCTTTATGCATGTGTTTTAGAATCAGTTTTATTGAGACAGAGACAGAGAGACAAATCTGTACTTATTTCAGAAGCTAATGGTGATAGTGACAGGAGTGTATCAGAATATGAGGTTGTAGTAGGACAGAAGCAATGAGGGTGAGGCCAGTGATGAATAATAGGTAGTTGTAGAAGTCTGAATGATGTGATCCATATGATTTTTTCATTTTTTGTTCTTCACCAGATAGTGAAAAACATTTGATTTTGTGTGAATTTATGATTTGTAAAGTCAGTTAGAAATTCACGGAATCCTAAAATAATAATAATAATAAAATAAATAAAAAAATAAATGGTTATATGTAGAAAACAAATTTTGGAAAATTATTTTATTAATATATATATATATATATATATATATATATATATATATATATATATATATATATATATTAGAGAGACTACATCCATAAATGCCTTTAAAGCTGGGGTTAGAAGTTACTTTTTTGTCATTAGCCTAGACTAGTAAGTTAGTGTGTGTTTTTACTTGGATTGTTTGTTGTTTTATGTATTGTATGTAGCTGCACGTTGATTATACAGCACTTTGGTCTGCAGGTGCAGTTATAAAGTGCTTTATAAATTAAAGGATTGTATACTAAAAATGCAAAAAAAAAAAAAAAATCATTAAATAAAAATGTTCAGACAGACTGTTCAGAAATGTTCAGATATGTTTGGGAGAATGTATCGAAATATTGCACGTTTATTTTGTCGCATTGGACTAAGATTTACTGACTTTGTTCACACAGAGTATTAACTGCAATTTATTTATTTATTTATTTATTTTTTATTTAACCTGTTACACTTGTAGTGTTCCCAGCCTACAACAAATAGCTTGCAAATCTACTGATATTATCACCTAGTATTGGTATCACTCTTTTTGTCAGCTTGTTTTATTTTATTTAAGGACTGGTTTTGTATTTGATCTTTTATTTAAAAAATGTACAAAAATATAACCTTCCATTGGAGACATGGAAATGAAAATTTAAGATAGGGGGAAATGTAATTATGATTTTTTTTTTTTCTTCAATAAACGTGTCAGAATGACTCATACCCTTTTATTCAATACTTTTTGCAATGTCCTTTTCCCAAGATAACAGCTCTGAGATTTTTTCTAGAATGCCTGATGAGTTTGGACAACCCGTAACAAGAGATCAGAGACTATTCATTCATACACAATCTCTTCATCTCTTCATAGATTCACAGCTCTTCTCTTTAGTTGGCCCACTCGTTTTCTATAGGGTTCAGGTCAGAGGACTGGGACAGCCATTGTAGAAGCTTGATTTTGTTCTCAATATCCCAATTTTGGTCTAATTTGGATGTTTGTTTGTGGATCATTGACCTGTTGGAAGAAACTACCAGAGCCCTAAGATTTCTACAATGGACAGTTAGTGCATCAAAACAATTTTTCCAGTACCACCAGCAGAAAAATATGGCCTCAAAATTAAAGATCCAGCAGTATATTTCACAGTACACATGGGGTAGTTTTTATCCCTGTTTGCACCGACCCCGTCTTAAGTGTTTGCTGCTAAAAGGCTTTTGTTTAATTTCATTTTGCTGTAGAAGCCAATTGTGTTTGAAGTTCCAGTCATGCCACACAACTGAATATGCTGCCGATTATTATTATTTTTTTAATGAGACCATTTTTTTTTTCTAGGTTTGTTCATGAAACCCTCGTAGACATGATGTGATGACTTTTTTTCTGACCTCAAGAGTCTAGCTGTGATTCTTGGAGAGTCTTTGGCCACTCAACTTCCCTCCTCACTGTGCATTAGGAAAATGTAGACACATCCTCTTCCAGGAAGATTTGTAACATTTTCTGTTGATGTTATTTGTTTGTTTGTTTGTTTTTAATTATTGCCCTGGAGTTAGAAATGGGAATTCCGACTCCCTTTGGTGTGATAATAAATAAATAAATACATACATACACACATACATACATGGGAATATAATTTAGATATATTCTAATCAGAAGAATTTCTAGGGGTACCCATACCCATAGCTGTTGTGTACTAGAAAAAAAAAAATAATAATAAAAAAATGATATGAATGATATGAAAGTCACTTTGGTTAACAACGTCTGTCAAATGCCTACCTATAAATGTTATGAAGATGTGGTCTAATAAAACAGCTTTGTCAAAATGCATTAATCTTTTAAAATATGGATTTTAATAGTAAACAAAGGACAGACATCGTTAGACTAGAGTTGGCGTTAAACCACATTATTTTCTGCTTAATCCAGCCGCGGGTGGGGAAGAGGCGGGGTTGGTTTCAGTTAGGTCCTGTAAGCAAACGTAAAAGACCTCCCTTCAGCAGTGACCTCATATTCGTTTTCGTTCCTATACTGAAACGAGAAGCAACTTCAACATGTCTGGAAGAGGCAAAGGCGGTAAAGGACTAGGAAAAGGAGGCGCGAAGCGTCACCGTAAAGTTCTGCGCGATAACATCCAGGGAATCACCAAACCCGCCATTCGTCGTCTCGCTCGCCGCGGCGGAGTCAAGCGCATCTCCGGTCTGATCTACGAGGAGACTCGCGGTGTGTTGAAGGTGTTTCTGGAGAACGTTATCCGGGATGCCGTCACCTACACCGAGCACGCCAAGAGAAAGACCGTCACCGCCATGGATGTTGTGTACGCGCTGAAACGACAGGGCCGCACCTTGTACGGATTCGGAGGTTAAACGTTTTGAATCAGGAAAACAAACCCAACGGCTCTTTTAAGAGCCACCCACACTGTCTCATAAAGAGTTCGAGTTCCAATAATATGGCTTTATCTTGTATGTTCAGTTCTTATTTTGTTAAAAAAAAGTTATAGAGGTATGTTCGTGTTTCTGTTCTTCATCATTTACAAGCAAAAGAAAACACGCAAGATGGTGCGTCGTTTCACTAAAACATGATCTCTCTTTTCTGTTTTCATATCACACAATATGTAATTTAAATGGTATTTGATTTAAGGCTCTCTGTAAAATTGAAATCGTTTATATAAGAATGGTACAAAGCACAAACACTTATCCACGAAGGGCCTTATGTTACCCACAAAGCAACAGAGCTCCATAAATGGATTAACGATATGGGTCTTTTTTTCTCCAAAATTATCCTTAAAAGTCCATACTGGTTTCAAGTTCCATTTTGGTGCAAAATATCTATTTAAGACCACATGTTTCACAAAATATTACTGTGCAAAAAGAGCGGGAAATGAACAAAGGAAACGGGTGAGAGTGTCGTTCAAACTGGAGCGGTGGGTTGAGCTATTATTTCCCCGTCTGTGATTGGCCCTCGTTTCTCTTGCGATGCGTCAAGTTGTCCAATCACAAACTAGTTTATACATTTGACCAATGAAAACACAAAATCAGAAGGTTCTACAGCCCTCTTAAAATTAGCATAGGTGAGTGAATAAATACCTCTGTCTGGCTCGTTTCAAGTTATTGTTTGTTAGGGACATCATGCCTGAACCAGCGAAGTCCGCGCCTAAGAAAGGCTCTAAGAAGGCCGTCACTAAGACCGCCGGGAAAGGTGGAAAGAAGCGCAAGAGGTCCAGGAAAGAGAGCTATGCTAT
Organism: Labeo catla; assembly: GCA_012976165.1. Lineage (NCBI taxonomy): Eukaryota > Metazoa > Chordata > Actinopteri > Cypriniformes > Cyprinidae > Labeo > Labeo catla. The sequence goes on from VONZ01001522.1 coordinate 71,250, forward strand.
CTACGTCTACAAAGTCCTGAAACAGGTTCATCCCGACACCGGTATCTCTTCTAAGGCGATGGGAATCATGAACTCGTTCGTCAACGACATCTTCGAGCGCATCGCCGGTGAAGCGTCTCGTCTGGCTCACTACAACAAGCGCTCCACCATCACTTCACGGGAGATCCAGACCGCCGTGCGTCTGCTGCTGCCCGGTGAGCTGGCCAAACACGCCGTGTCTGAGGGCACCAAGGCCGTCACCAAATATACCAGCTCCAAGTAAAATAAGCAGAGGCTGTTAACCACCCCAACGGCTCTTTTAAGAGCCACCCATCTTTTCACTTAAAAGAGTTTGCTGTTGTTGTCGTTTGTCTTTGTTTGTTGAATGAGAGACCGTAGAAATATTAGACTGCCCAGATCCAATGTAAAATTACCCGTGTTTTCTTTTTTTTTGCCATTTACTTAACCTTGCGAAGATGGACATTTTGACTCCCATGAGTGCATCTAGTGGGTATAGACAGCTGGCAAAATAAGTTGAGACACATTATACCCAAAAGGAAAAAAAATATATATATATATATAGTGGACTAACAATAAAATTGTTAAACTTGGAACCAAAAGTCTTTCAGACACTTTGACCTGACTATGTTTTGTGTGTGTGTTTGTTTGTTTGTTTGTTTTTAATTGTTGCAAAGTTTTTACGCCGCAGACTGAACTAAATGAAACATTGTTTGGTATTTGGTTGACCTGAATTGGTCGTATCTAGTTGTGTACTTAAATTTAACAGCTGACACCTATTCAACCTAATTCATTTGTGAGACCGTGACAGAAGGATGGCATTATCAAGAAGAATATGTTCTGACACGGTTTAACTCAGTTCTTGTCATATTTTATTACCATTTTCTAAACTTTAGCGAATAAACTGTGATAATGTGAGAAATGTTGAAGGTGTCTGAATAAATTTTGGTTTGACTGTACATTTTTTTTTTTTTTTGACTTATTAGCTTAGGTCACAAAGGTCATTAGGGCCTCTCATCTACACGACCAATTTGTGTTTAACGCATTTATTTTTTCTCTTTAAATCTTAGAAAATACGCAAGAATATTTTCTGAAACCTTTTGCATGAGAAAAAAGTACTTCATATCTGGATGTTGGGGGAAAGTTTCTGTAAGACTTTGGGTTTGAGCATCCCAGCCTTGAAGATGTTGTATATGTTGTGTGTGTGTGTGTGTGTGTATTAGTATCTGTACAGGACCGATGTCCAGGGAGATTCATAACGGCACCCATGATGAAATACACATATACATCATCTGTCACCCTGATGCACGGGCGGCAGATATGCGTCTTGAAAGCAACACATTGCGTGTGATCTCTAATCACTTCTCACCTAATTAACCTTCCAAGTTATGATTTGAACTTCATGTACATATGTACAGATTTTGCATGTTTTTCTACAATGTAACCAATCAGAATCAGCAGAGTATAACTACTGCTGTATTGAAAGTGAATGCAGAGCAGCCTACGAACTCCATCAAGAGTGTTGAAGCTTGACTTTTGCTGATAAAACTGCGAACAATTTTCTTCAGTAAATTTTCCTTCACCTCTGACTTCCGGTCTTTTGTCCTTGGGTCTCATTCATTCATTCATTCATTTGTATATATACATATATTTTTTTTTTTACCCTAGCTTTGAAAGCATTTACGGATGTAGTCGGTCTAATCTCAGATGGAAGGGTACTCCAAAGCATTGGACCTGCAACAACAAAGGCCTGATTCCTTTCAGCTTTAAATGAGTCCTTGGGACAGTAAGAAACAACTTATTTGATGATCTTAAAGACCTCAATGATTGACAGAAAATAATAAGCTCAGACACATAAGCAGGGGCCATTCAATGCACTGCTTTGAACACATACAAGCGAACCTTATATTTTATGCTGAAGCCCACTGGTAACCATCTGACAGAGGCCAAGATAGGAGAGATGTGTTGACTTTTCTTAGCACTCACAAGCAGCCTAACAGTTGCATTCTGGACTAATTTAAGATGTGAAATAATGGTCTGACAGGACCCCACATACAACATATTACAATAGTCCAGACGAGACAGTATAAAGGCATTTATAACTTTTTTTTCTAAATCTTCCATCGACAATAAAACAGGTTTTAATTGAGCAAAAGATATAATTTGGAAAAAAAAATGTGGATCAAAATGTATTGGTATGCAAGACAACATTTTCAATAATATTTGCAACATTACAATGGTCGTTTTTAGAAATTACATTAAAACATACTGATATGAAGCAGACACACATCTAGGAGGATAAATCCAGCAGCGGGACTTGATTGAAGGTGAGTAAACAAGATGAATCAGTCAGAATGATGGTGATGAGGATAAAATAATCAGGATGTGAGACAATGTCTGTTATGTTGAGGTGCTCGTGGATTGAAGTGATCGAGAAAATGTAAGTGCCAACATCATCACCATTCAAGTTATAACTGTGTTAACATTTCCATTGCCATTACTCTTTCTGTTACACTGTTATATGTTGATCAAAGAAGAGGACCAGACATGAGAGTCAGAAACACACACGAAGCCTCCGGATGTTGTGCATGTGCTTCAAGCTGCCCAAAACAGCGACTGAACTAAACACTACACATGTCCCTCAGTAATGCTAATCTTATTAAAGCCACGTTCAAAGTGTTTGCTGAACACACAGAGGAAGTTTTCAGTTTTAATCAACATTTTTCACCTAAATATACCATGAAATTTACACACGGCTTTTTCCCGTGGCTGCTGCTCGTCTTGAATTCGATCTGACAGGAACAAAATAAACATTTCCACATCGCCACTTTTAGTCTCCAAAGAAAGCTAAGAACCTCTGCTTGGTGTTCACTTTAATTTTACTGCCTCAAACCACTTCACCCATCCAGTTTTTGCTTCAAATGTCAGAGAAGAAAACACAAGCGTGAGGCGTTCGTGAAGGCGCACAGTCGCCGAGCGGGAAGGTTGAGTCTATAAGGTTCTCATGTGTCATTTAAGAGCGCGCAGTCGCCTGCTTGCTATTCATTGTTAAGCTCAGTTTATGTGAGATTACAAATACGCTCAGAGACATGGCAGAAACCGCCCCGGCTGCTCCAGCCGCGCCGCCGGCGAAAGCACCCAAGAAGAAAACCGCTGCGAAGGCCAAGAAAGCAGGTCCAAGCGTTGGTGACCTGATCGTTAAAGCCGTGTCCGCGTCCAAGGAGAGGAGCGGTGTGTCTCTCGCCGCCTTGAAGAAAGCTCTTGCTGCCGGCGGCTACGATGTGGAGAAGAACAACTCCCGCGTCAAGATCGCCATTAAGAGTCTGGTGACGAAAGGCACACTGGTGCAGGTCAAAGGGACCGGCGCCTCCGGATCCTTCAAGCTCAGCAAGAAGCAAACCGAGACCAAGAAGAAACCGGCCAAGAAGGCGGCTCCTAAAGCCAAGAAGCCCGCGGCCAAGAAACCCGCTGCTGCCAAGAAGCCCAAGAGCACAGCGGCAAAGAAGCCCGCCGCTAAGAAATCACCCAAGAAGGCCAAGAAACCCGCCGCCGCAGCCGCTAAGAAGGCGACGAAGAGCCCTAAGAAGGCAAAGAAGCCAGCAACGCCCAAAAAAGCAGCCAAGAGCCCTAAAAAGGCAAAGGCAGCAAAACCCAAGGTGGCAAAGCCTAAAACTGCTAAGCCTAAAAAGGCAGCTCCCAAGAAGAAATAAAAAGTCAGTATTTTATTACCCAACGGCTCTTTTAAGAGCCACCCACAAACTCATGAAAGAGCAAAACTGTTTGGTGCTGAAACTGATGTGATCTGCTTACTCAATCATCACAGACCTTAAATATTTCAAAATCTTACATTTAAAGTTTATTTCACCACTTTCGTTTAACTGTTGATGAACTGTGCACTTGGAAAAATCAAACCTTACAACGTGTATTTGTTTCATATTAAGGTTTTGAACTTTCTGTAACAAATATTTCACTGTTTTCGTCAAGTTTATTCAGATTCAAAAACATGCACAATCCGACCGCCAGCTGTGGAGGTGTGGCTTTAGCGGTGGGTGTTGGAGGGAAGCTCAGTGATTGGTTTAAATATTTACAAGGCTCTAAACCAATGAGCGGCTGGCACGCTTCTTTAAAACAGTGTAGCGGACCTTGTCCTTTATTGTTTTTGATTTGTCAAAGCAGGAAAGCTTACATTTGAAAATGAGTGGCAGAGGAAAAACCGGTGGTAAAGCGAGAGCGAAGGCCAAGACTCGCTCATCCAGGGCAGGGCTGCAGTTCCCCGTCGGTCGTGTTCACAGGCTTCTCCGCAAAGGAAACTATGCAGAGCGCGTCGGTGCCGGTGCTCCCGTCTATCTGGCGGCTGTGCTCGAGTATCTTACCGCTGAGATCTTGGAGTTGGCTGGAAACGCCGCGAGGGACAACAAGAAGACCCGTATCATTCCCCGTCACCTGCAGCTGGCGGTGCGCAATGACGAGGAGCTCAACAAACTCCTGGGCGGAGTGACCATCGCTCAGGGCGGCGTGCTGCCCAACATCCAGGCTGTGCTGCTGCCCAAGAAAACCGAGAAACCCGCCAAAGGCAAATAAACCGATTCGAACGTGTTTCTGAACCCAAAGGCTCTTTTAAGAGCCACCCATTTTATCTATTAAAGAGCGCTTTTTAGAGTTAGTAGTGAAATGCTGTAAGTGCATGTAATCAAACGTCATGAATTACAATCTGAGGGGAACGATTATGAATGATTGAGAATCAGGATCTAGATTTGCATACAGATGTGTGCGTATGTGTACAGTAAGTTAGTAAACAAATAAATATATTGTATCTATAATTGCCTCGTATGGCACAAAAAGAACGAGAATCCTGAATTATAGTAGTTAACATTTGAAGTGGATCAAAACTTTATCATAGTTGTTCTAAAACCAAAACAATATGTCATTGTCATCTTTGATTAACTTTTTTGATCCACTTCAAATGTTGACGTGTATGAGAGATGTTCACAAACATTAGGTTTTTTAGATCCTTATTCTTGTGTAGTTGCAATGATTTTATTTCACTTGTAATGTAATTTTGATGACAACTGATTAGTTAATGTTACAACGAATTAATACAAAAAACGGGCGTATGAAGCCTATAAAGTGTTAATGTAGAATTTGATGCGAAAAGCAACAAAAAGAACAAAGCATTTTGAGTGGGAAACTAAGTTCTAGTTTGAAAACTGAAGCTGCGCAGTCATTGGCTAGTAGTCATGCGCTGACGTCACACATCAGCCAATCACAAACCTCTGCACGTTCATGACGCATAAGCTTGTAGCAGCACAAGGCTTTAAAATGAGGCGTGTAACACTAGCTAGTATTGTTTTACACATCCTGTGCTGAAAAGGACGTTCATCGCAACAATGGCAAGAACCAAGCAGACCGCTCGTAAATCCACCGGTGGCAAAGCCCCGAGGAAGCAGCTCGCTACTAAAGCCGCCCGGAAGAGCGCCCCAGCCACCGGTGGTGTCAAGAAGCCCCATCGTTACAGGCCCGGGACCGTGGCTCTCCGCGAGATCCGCCGTTATCAGAAGTCCACCGAGCTGCTGATCCGCAAACTGCCTTTCCAGCGTCTAGTCCGAGAAATCGCCCAAGATTTCAAGACGGATCTGCGCTTCCAGAGCTCCGCTGTCATGGCTCTGCAGGAGGCCAGCGAGGCTTATTTGGTCGGGCTGTTTGAGGACACCAACCTGTGCGCCATCCACGCCAAGAGAGTCACCATCATGCCCAAGGACATTCAGCTGGCCCGCCGCATCCGCGGAGAGCGCGCTTAAACCCGCAGCCGCTGCATCAGCCCCGTTAAACACCAAAGGCTCTTTTAAGAGCCACCAAAATCACACTGAACGATAGAATTTCCACTCCAGCAGTAAGTCTTAACAGAAAAATTGTGCTCCCCTGTAAAATTACTTAAGTTTGGGTCTCTACTTTGTACGTTTTATAAAGTTTGCAATTATCTACTTTTCAAGAAAGAAGAGGAAAATGAGTGTTTAATCGTTATCTTTTCTCCGATTTTTCTTATGGCTCTATAAGAGGTTTTAAAACTGATTCTATGAGGCATATTTGATTTCTTGTGGAGGATATCACTTTCACAAAAAGTGTGAATTGAAACAAAGTGAAGATATTTTAAGATTGAGTGAAAATGAATCTTGTTTAAAGTTTGATTTTTGCGCATCCCTCAATTATTTATATATATATATATATATATATATATATATATATATATATATATATATATATATAATTATTATTAAACATTAATTAAAACATTTTTACACATTTCATCATATATTTTATGTTACTTTTCTTATGCACAATTTATTTATACATTTATAATAAACCATAGGATGCTGTCTTTGAATAGACTCCACTATAGTTTGCTGTGCTTCAGACACTCACATAAAGCAGAGTGAATGTTTGGTTTCCTGATCAGGAGAGGATATATGCAAGTTTTGTATGTTTATTCAGAGGCTGCTTCATTTGTCTTTTCAAGGGTTGGTGTCATCTCTTCACAGGTGCTGGTCATCTGAAGTCTTCATACGAGGCTGGATATAGTCAATAAGGGCAATCTACAGATTAACAACAAAATGTAATGTAATCGTACTTGGGAACTGGCATGGATTACATGATTGCATATTAATCACACAATAGCTATTATTCATATTATTCATAATTCATTGATTCTACCTTTTTAAATTCTACTTTATAAAAAAGCCTACCGATTGTATACATTCAGAAAGTCCAGTTTTGTGGACATTCACATCTAGACTAGTCATTTGTCAGGTGGCGACACAGCATTTGAACACTGGATTTACAAAAATCATTTCAGGTTTAAGAAGGGTTTTAACACTGCATAAACTACTGATGAACACATTCATTTTTTGTTAGAATTATTACTCTGTTGGTTTTTTAATCATGTATTATTGTGTCTTTTAACTTTTGTCTGCCAAACTATATTCACATTATTTCTAATTTACATGTAATGCAGGCATTCCGAAACTGTTTGTCATATAAACCGTACTCACCAATTATACTTTAAGTAGTATATAATTAACTGTAAGAACCCCTGAGATTCATATATATATATATATATATATATATATATATATATATATAATAATTACCACATAACATGCAGGTTAATAAAAATATTTCAGATTTTTTAGTAAGTGTTTTATTTAACTGTTATTTTAAAACAAAGACTGTGTTTTAAAATGATTTCATTTAAATTTTATTTTGTTTGTTTATTTATTTATTTAGCTGTGTCCAGCCACCTAATGCTATGGCTGTTGTTTTTTTTTTTTTTGTTCCCGTCAGGTAGCCCCTTCTTAAGTATATCATTATCTGCGGATAGCTATGTGACTGCTCCCCTTCTTAGGGTTTAGACAGTGCTGTCTCCCCTGTGGGGTTTTAAGTAGATAGCATCCCCTTGGTCTGGGCAGCTCTTTAGGAAGGACCTTTTAATATAGCTGTATAACCCTTCTAATATAGCTATAGCTATAGGATTGTTGGTAGCAATCTTTGAGCTCCTCTAGGCTTCCAGGCTTAGTGATCTTGTGTATTCTGGTCTTATGGGTCTGTACTATTCCTCACATAGAATAGCTGTCTGAGGATGGTTGTGTTCCTAGCTTGATTAGGATGTTCCCCCTCATATGAAATCAGGTTCCCTCATTCTACCAAGTTATGTGAGCGGCCGAGGCGTCAGTGGCTTGGCCCCTTTCTGAGGAAAGGTTTGGTGTATGTCTGTGACCTCCTTGGTGTGACGTGATTGGATATTGTTCCCCAAAGTGTCCACCAGGATGCAGTGTCTTGTTCCCTCTCTGAGTATATTACTAAAGCTGTATTTTTATTTATTTTATTTTTTTATTTTTTATATATATATATATATATATATATCAGGCTCAGATGTATAGGTTTCTATGTAAGTACTGGTACTTTTCATTGGGCTGAGGCTGGTATTTTGGCGAGCTTGAAGAAAAAGTATTTGATGGATGTATAATATGTGTCAAGAGCATTCACTTAGTGTCATTATCTAATTTTTGACCGAGATGGCTTTTTAGCTGGTTTTGCATATGAACTCTTCATTATATATATGTATGTATATGTATATGTATATGTTTACATGTTTACAGATTTGAATTTCCTGGATCAACAACTCGTGAGCAAAAAGTTGTTACTAGTGGAGATAAAGGACATAATTTAAAAAGATAAGTTGTAGACAGGTATATATACATAGGTATATATATATAGAAAATATATATATACATAGGTATATATATATATTATAGAGTATAATGGGTTTGACAGCTCTAGACCTGTGTTTGTGCTCTAATTACGGCTTATTTTTCCCTTCTTTATAAAAACGACACACACTTACATGTGTTTATGATCTAAAAGAAGTGTGGAAAAGCTATTTAAAAATACCACTGTTAAAGTGCAGCCAACCTGTATCACAAATTAAAGTAAAATGATTGCCCACCCCTTTTCAGTGGGATGCGTCATGTTTCCTTCTTCCTCTCTCTGTAAGATAGACTATTAAAATATCCATACTATTAACCATAATACTGTAGAATGCCTTTTCTTACTTAAAAAGTAACAAGAATTACTACAGTACAAAGTAATACTGTTACTCTTGATAGTTGACATTTTTATGATACATATACAAGATTTAAACATACTTGTCAGTCTAAACATTTTAATTGGATGATGCCAAAAAGTTACCATGTTTATTCATAAACAAAACGTTGCTGTGTTTACTTGTGCAGCGGCTCAGCTTTGACTTCTTGTGAACTTCTTGTTTATCGGAGTGTTGTATTAAATCAAAATCACATTTGTAATCTCCCTTAATAATCTTAAAAATCTGTTACTCTCATTTCAAGTTCTAGAGAAATGCTGCATAAACATATCTAAACTTCATCAGAAACAAATTAGCACACCACAAACAGGTCTGACAGGTTTTACTAATGTGTCACTATACATGCAATATACATATGAATAGGATAAAAAGTAAAAAAAAAAAACTTTACAGGAGGATCAAAACAAAACATTACCATAGTTTGATCTGACTTTGATTTCAATCATTTATAATCAGAGGTGGAAAGTAACCACATTTACTCATGTTACTGTAGCTGAGTAGCTTTTTTTTGGGGTACTTCTACTTTTTAAAGTAATTTTTTTAAAATCTGTAGTTTTACTTAAATATATTTAGTTTAAAACACAAGAAAGATGGAGATGGACAAGACAGGTGTTAGTGGCACAGACCCAGCTGAAAACAAAACCCAGTCGTATTCTGCTGAAGTTGAACACGAAGGAAATGAAGTGAAACTCTGGCCATATTTAAGCTCTATTATGCAGTGTAAGCTGTGTTTGCCTTGGGAGACCAAACAACATAGCAGCTTATAAAATATCGATATCAACCCTTCGCAAGTAGAGGTAAGGTAAATGCTTTTATCATTGCATTGGTGGTTGAAATGAAGTTTTGACAGCTTAGCTAGAGGTTTTGCACAAATAAGCCAAAGATGACAGTGGTGCAGGATTTAGGAGATAATATCGTAATTGTTGTTTTAACAATGTGCAATTTGACATTATCATGTATTTTGCAAAAAACAAACAAAACACTCCTAGAGAGTGTTAAAGTGCATTCTTTCACTGCATGATTCAGTCTGTTAAAATGAATTAACACAGCAGCCATGTTTTAGACACACTTTGTGTTTATTCCTGTGTTGCAAATTGAGTAGTTCCAAACAAAGCTGGAATGGAGCTGTTGTGCATCTCAGAGCAACGCCCCTGTGTTTCTATCCTGTTTTTGAACTACTCAAGTGAAACAATTATTCAATGATCCATTCATAAAAAAACAGTCAGCTTGCTTTGATCCAAGTTGAATCAGCTATTTTAAAAGAAATGTTTGATTGAAGGATTCAGTGAATCATTTATTAAAACAGACACTTCCCGCCACCTACTGGCAGTTTCATTTATCATATCATATTTATTTATCCATGACAAGCCTTAAACAGTTGTTGTTAAATAAAAATGTGTTTAGAAATGACACAATTTTTGTAATCATTTGTATTCAAAGGACCCTCCACCCCACCATCCTCACTGAAATTATTTTACAGTTCGGCCACTGGATATACTGATGATTTACTAAAATACTCTTTTATGCATTTGTATTACGCTTTGAAGTATAGTCTCTGTATATATATATATATATATATATATACACTTCATACAAAACATCAAAAAGAAACAACAGGATATCTTCTTGTAATCAAAACAGATGGAGTTGATCAACACCCCAAAGCTTGACAGTCATTACGACCTCTTCATGGGTTGACATTTTATTCCATAACGTTACACGGTTTTACATATCTATGGTTTTGATGACGTTTTATATCTGACAATTGTCTGACATCTGTTGTTTCGGTTTTTTCTTCACTTGTGTTTGGAAATTCTGTACAGAAGATGTGCAATAGCGCCCCTAACGTATAACACTGAAAACACGGATCCTCAGAGCACAAGAATAACTCAAATATGTTTAGAATTTTTCTAAGCATGAGTCAAGAATATTTAAATGTCATTTTAAGTATATTTATGAGAAGTATATAAAGCATAGTTCTGAGAAGTACATAAAAAGTAGACTAAAAGTATACTTTCCTATTTTTAGTTTAAAAGAAGTATACCAATAGCACACTTGAATAAACTTATTTTTTTTGTAAGGGTTATGTGCTATCAACAGGCTTTACCCACAAAACATGTTTTATTGGTAAAGTGGTGTAAGTGTTGTTATGCCCTTTTGGCACCAACTAAGTAAGTAATTTCAGTGTGATTCTTTCAGTTTCTACAGAATAACTACAGAATAGCTCATCAAGAGTTTTGATAGTTGGTTTCAAAAGCAGATGCATTTAGATCAGATGGCATATGTCCTTTTTATCCTTTTTGCATGTATACAGTAAACATTCAAAGTGGATCAAAAAAGTCCATTAAAGTTGTCCTAAGACAAGAATGGTGTATTGTTTTGGTTTTAGGCCAACTTTGATGAAAGGTTTTGATCCACTTCAAATGTTGACTACTATATAGTGGGACGTTAGTAAAACCTGTTACACCTGACTGAGGTGTATAATTCGTTTCTGATGAAGTGTAGTCATGTTTATGTACTGTCAACCAGCATTTCTTTAGTACTATGCTAGGCTGCTGTAATGTTAAACAGCATTTCTGCATTTCCCATATGCTTTTGCCATTTTGTTAGTTGTCAAAGCAACATATCAATTTTCTGTTAAAGTTTTGTTTTAAGTTTTTCACTAAATATATAAGTACATACATACATATATGTTTTAGTTCATTTTAACTACACTGAAAAAAGTTTTTCAAGCAGTTCCTCATCCAATTAATAATTTGTCTTTCAATTCAGCTTACATTTTTTTTTTGTTTTATTTTTCAAATAATATTTTTTTTTTTAGTTCAAAACATTGTTAAATATTTTTGAACGCCGGACCAGCGAGTAAACGTGACGTTTTTTTTCGCCTATTCCTTTTTTTCACTAGAAGTTGTTTGTGAAGAGTGTAAACTGGTTCCCCTTCAGGAGCTCGAGCCGCGTCAAAATGCTATGGGAACGCCTTCAGTGTGACCGCACTCTGAATCACATGTGGAATCAGTCCAATGAAAGAGCGAGATGTCATAGGCGGGTGACGTCACCAACCATGAAGCTATAAATACACATGTGTCGGAAGCCGGCGTCAGCTTCTGTCTTTCAGCAGCGCTCTGTGTCTGTTTGTGCTCCTTTTCGGTTGCTAGTTTGCACCACTTTTATTTTGAGCACAATGTCTAAGAAAGTAGAAAAGTCCAAGCATTTAGACAAGCCATGTTTTAGAGCATGTGTTCCTCCCTGCTCTCGCTACATCACGAGTGGGGATACACACGCTCTATGCGTGGTTTGTCTGGGAGCGGAGCACGTGGCATCGGCTCTCGAGGAGGCCGATTGCCCGCATTGTGGGCGTCTTCCACGCTCCGCTCCCGGAAGGCTCTCTTTGAGGAGGGAGCCTTCACCAGCATTCCTCGCGGGTCCGGTCCCGCTTCCGCAGAAGGGGAGCGGCAACTGCACTCGTGGGGTTCGCAGTTGGATCTGCTGGAGGGTATGGAGACGGTGACACCCTATCTCCTGCCTCACCCGGCAGATCCCCCGCCCGTTCCACGGGTTTGGAAGCCCGCACTGCGGTTTCTTCCCCCCGGGGGACAGGCTCGACGGTCCGACTATCATCCTCTGAGGGGGGTGATGTCGAGAGAGTCGAAGAAACGCCTCAATCTGTTCATTATGAGGAGCTGCTGGAGGTGGTGACTCATGCGGTAGAGAAGTTAAAGATAGATTGGCCCCCCAAGTCACAAGCCGAACCGCAGAAAAGTAGGCTGGATGAGAGATTTCTGCGGTCTCGGCCATCTTCAGCCCGCCGGAGCCTTCCTTTCTTTCCCGATCTCCACACTGAGGTGTCGAGATCGTGGAACTCTCCATTCTCAGCCCGCTTGTTCATCCCCGCTTCCTACAATTATGGCAGCGTCGCGGGGTTGGGCGAACACGGCTATAGAGTGATGCCGCGGGTGGAACAGACACTTGCCAGCTATCTGTCCCCCGGCTCGACATCGTCTCTGAAGACTCCGGCCCTGCCGTCCAAGCCGCTGCGAGTCACCTCAGCGTTGGTCGGCAAGGGGTATATGGCGGCGGGTCAGGCTGGTGCTTGTCTGCACACGATGTCCGTGTTGCAGGCTTACCAGGCTAAAAGAGCTGGATGAGGGGGAAGAGAGTAAGGATAGTGACATTGCGGAGATTAGGAGGACCGCTGATCTTGCTCTCCGTGCCACTAAGGAGACCGCCCGTGCCATTGGGTGGTCTATGGCAGCCCTGGTGGCCACGGAGAGACATCTTTGGTTGACCCTGTCCGATATGAAAGAAAAGGACGGATGCTCCGCTTTCGCCTTCTGGTCTGTTCGGCGACTCCGTCAACTCGGTAGTCGACAGATACCAGGAGGCCCGTAAGCAAGCCGGGGAGCTCGCTACACCCGAGGGGGTCTCCGGGGCCTACTGGGAAACCGTTACAGGACATCGTTCTAGCGGCTCAAGCAACACCAGAGGCCAGTCTCGAGAGGCTGGTTCCCTTAGTAGATCATTTGGCAGCGTGGAAACTACTGCCCAACGTGTCTGCTTGGGTCCTGCATACTGTAGAAAGAGGTTATCGTATACAATTCGGCGCACCTCCGCCGACGTTCAGCGGGGTCTCCCCCACTCTGGTGGGCCCCGAGCAGGGTCTGGTAATGGAACAAGAAATAGCGACTCTCTTGAGGAAGGAGGACATCGAGGTGGTTCCCCCTCAAGACAGGGAATCCGGGTTCTACAGCCGGTATTTCATTGTTCCAAAGAAGGATGGGGGCTTTCGTCCCATTTTGGATCTACGCGTGTTGAACCGCTCAGTCATGAAGCTGAAGTTCAAGATGCTTACAGTCAAGCAAGTTGTGTCACAGATCAGTTCCGAGGACTGGTTTGTGACGATAGATCTAAAAGACGCTTACTTCCATGTCTCCATCCTTCCTCAACACAGGAAGTTCCTGAGGTTTGCTTTCAGGGGCGAAGCATACCAATATCGGGTTCTTCTGTTCGGCCTAGCACTCTCCCCCCGCACTTTCACCAAGTGTGTGTGGATGCAGCTAAGAAAAGTGTGCTGTCTCCATCACAGAGGACCACTTATCTAGGTGTGGTGTGGGATTCGAACACGATGCGGGCACGTCTGTCTCCCGCTCGGATCGAGTCGATCCTTGCTGCAGTCAAGAGAGTCAAGGAAGGCCGGTCACTCACTGTCAAGCAGTTCCAATAATTGCTGGGTCTGATGGCAGCCGCGTCCAACGTGATACCTTTTGGCCTGCTGTACATGAGACCCCTACAGTGGTGGCTCAAGACCAGGGGGTTCTCCCTGAGGGGAAACCCACTCTGCATGATCAAGGTCACGCTGCGATGACTACGTGTCTTAGACATGGAGAAAATCCTGGTTTCTGTCTCAGGGCCTGGTGCTTGGAGTTCCTTGTTGCCGCGTAACGCTAGCAACAGATGCTTCCCTCACCAGTTGGGGTGCGGTCATGAGTGGCCACACCGCCCGCAGTCTGTGGAGCGGTCACCAACTCACGTGGCACATAAATTGCCTGGAGATGCTGGCCGTGTTTCGAACGCTGAAACATTTCCTCCCGGACCTGAGAGACCGTCATGTGTTGGTCCGCACCGACAACACAGCAGTGGTCTCTTATATCAACCATGAGGGAGGTCTGTGTTCGCGCCTCTTGTACAAGCTGGCGCACCAGATCCTTGTGTTGTCCCAGGGCAAACTCCTCTCGCTGAGAGCAGTTTATCTACCTGGCTATCTCAATATGGTAGCAGACATCCTGTCGAGACAGGGGCTGGATGCTTCACCCTGAGGTGGTAAGGCAGATATGGAGAATGTTTGGTCAAGCCCAAGTGGATCTTTTTGCCATGAGGGAGAACACGCAATGTCCCCTCTGGTACTCTCTAGTTCATCCAGTGCCCCTGGGGCTGGATGCATTGGTACAGATGTGGCCGAGGCTTCGTCTGTACACTTTTCCCCCGATCGCTCTGCTCCCGGGAGTTCTAGAGAGAGTGTGCCGGGACAGGGTGTGCCTCCTTCTAGTAGCCCCATTCTGGCCGGGCCGTGTATGGTTCTCGGACCTGATTTTTTCTCTTCGACAGCTCTCCATGGGAGATTCCCGTCAGGAGGGATCTCCTCTCACAGGCGGGGGGCACCATCTTCCACCCTTGCCCGGAGCTGTGGAAACTTTGGGTGTGGCCTCTGAGGGGGCACACTTCTTAGCTTCCGGTCTCTCAACCGAGGTTGTTGAGACCATCCTCCAATCTAGAGCTCCCTCTACAAGGAAACTATACGCCTTGAAGTGGAAGCTTTTTTTACTTCTTGGTGCGGAAGCCACCAGCAAGACCCAGTTAACTGCCCAGTTGGTACAGTGCTGGAGTTCCTGCAGGATCGGCTTTCCGCAGGGTTATCCCACTCCACCTTGAAGGTCTACGTGGCGGCCATTGCGGCCTACCACGCCCCTCTCTGTGGCCTCTCTGTGGGGAAAGACCCCCTTGTCTCACGTTTCCTCTGCGGTGCGCTGAGGCGGAGGCCTCCTGTACGTTCTCGTGTTGTGGAGAAAATCGGACCAACTTTTTGTATGTTATGGTCCGGCTAAGCGAGGCCTTCTGGCAAACTAAGCAAACTCTAAGCCATTGGATTATGGATGCTATTTCTTGTGCATATGAGTCCTCTGGTCTCCCTCCTCCTTTAGGGGTCAAGGCTCACTCTACCCGAAGTGTATCTGCCTCCAAAGCTTTTCTTGAAGGATTTCTCATTCCCATATCGTTTCGACGCGGCTGAAGTTCCTGAAGGGGAATGTCTCAGGTTACGTATGTAACCCTGGTTCCCCGAGGGAACTAGACGCCGCGTCTCGAGGCCATCCTCCTGCATCCCTGCGAGTGCTGCTTCTCTTCCAAAGCTAACGCTGGCTTTCGACGCATGTGCATTTATAGCTTCCTGGTTGGTGACATCACCCGCCTATGACGTCTCGCTCTTTCATTGGACTGATTACACATGTGATTCAGAGCATGGTCTCGCTGAAGGTTTTCCCATAGCATTTCAACGCGGCGTCTCATTCCCTCGGGGAACCAGGGTTACATACGTAACCTGAGACGTTTTACTCATACTGCAGCCGCGATTTTAGCGGAGGACAGACAATGGTGGAGCTTATATGGTGAGTGCAATAATTTACCACTTTTATTTGAGACATGGCTATTGTCGGGAGACCGGTCTCTTCCCCGTGCAAGCACGCTGGTGTCCTTGTGGGTCCAGGAAGGGAGCGTAGAGGGACTGAGCGCCGCTGATATGATGGACGAGCTGCCGGACCCGCGGTCCGGACGTGAAGCCGCACCTAGACGGCTGTGGGCTAGGATGCCGGGCCAATTTACCCGCCTCGGAAGAGCCATGATGAAATGATGGATGAAGCCGCTGAAGGAAGCCGCTACCCCTCGTGCTGCGGACCCCAGCGGGGAGCAAGTGCGGCCTCCAGACCCTGGACCCTACCCTTCTGAACACTGCCCCTCTTTCACGGAACCCCTGCGCGTCGAGGACACCAGATCCCCTATTTATTTTGGACACTTTTATTTCCCCTTTGGACACTTTTGTTTATATTGTTTAATAAAAGCCTCTCCGAGGCCTGTCGTGTTACTCCTCCCGTGACAATGGTGGAGAATGGGGGCAGACACAGTGGGCGTGACGTCAGGCAACATTATTCACTCAACATAGCATAAGTAGTAATCCTGCTAATTTTCTCTTTGATAGACTCTAATTGGACTTTGATTTTCAGCCATTTGAAATGTGCATTGTTTGGCTCTTACAGGAGGCGCTACTGAGCCCTGTAGAAGATGCAGTGAAACCTATATATATATTTTAATGGAACACTATAGCACTGTACTACTTCAGCCCTTTCACTTTTAACAGGCTTTCGTTTCATAGATGAGCACTTAAAGATTAAAATGTTTCACGTGATGCCTTATATATTTTTGAATAAATATGATGCATTACAAGACTTATTTAGAAGCAAGGGTTTACAAATCACAGTGCAAGTGGGAGAAGCCTCATGTGACAGTCGTCACGATCGCAGATGACAACATCCAGGATCAACACTGTTCATGTATTGCAGTGTAAAATTAAATTAATTTATATTTAACTAGTTTAATATGGATAAGCGCTAAAATGTAGACCTTCATCTATGTGTTTTTGACCCACACTGTACATGACGGTTTGTTAGCATGGACTCCCTAACTTTACTGCTAGATAGTTTTATCCTCTGTCATCTCAGGATACCTGGAATCAGAATTACAAGTACCCCAGGCACATCGTTTTACCATTTTCCTAGCATAAACACCATCATATCGATGAGAGCTTTGATCCTCCAATGTTTTCTATGGCACTGAAACCTAAAGATGTCCAAGTTCCGTTCCCCCTGAAACTGATACTCAACTGACATTGGTGCATCTGGGGAAGGGGCTTGCCAATAGGTCAGTTGCTTAGATCTGAACAACCACCAGTCATTTAATTAACCCTTGCATTAAGTTTCTCAATGAGGTGGTTAAACTTTATATTAAATGCAACAGTTGAGCCCGAATCTGGATGTTTTACTTGCGTTTCCTGTATTACAGGATTCACTTTGGTGTTGTGCTGAAAGGGGTTTTCTGAGGTTGTTTATTTCATTAGAATAGCCAGAAAAGAGACTCTGGGTATGCATCGTAAAAACAACTGGGTGTGCCACATTTACTGTCAAATTGATGTGCAAAAAAAAAAGAAAAAGCCTGACTCTACACGTCAACGTTACAACTAGGTCACAGGGAGCACATGGGCAGGAAAACACACAGACAGTCCATGGATGTGACATATCATCCGGGTGGGATCTTGGGAGGAGGCTCAGAAGGAGGATGGACACCTGGGAGGGGGCCGACAGAAAGAGTTCATGATGGTGATGATGAAGGGAGGAGCCAGGGAAGAGACATTTGTAAACCTCTGGGCTCTCAGGGCTGCGCTTGGGAACAGAAGCCCTCTCTGGGCTGGACTTTGAAACAGGAGCCCTCTCTGGGCTGGACGGGGAAATAGCAGTCACAGAGGGGTCTGACGATGGAGAGGGGACAGGTCGGCATATAAATCTTTAATTTCTCTTTCAGAGTTGCACAGTCCCAGATCCAAAATCAGCTCACCCTCAGCCATGGTGCAGTGGAAACGCCGTTAGAACGGCAAGCTGGCTGAGCTCAACTGCACACTCCAAAAGGGGAAGATCCTTACGGACTAGGGAGGTGAATAGCGAGGTGAGGTGATCTATAAGGAAAAACAGAAAACAAAACACAGGAAAACAAAGGCGTCAAAGGTCAAAGTTCTAAAACTTTAATTACGACTTGTTTGAACATCAGTGTCCTGAACTTGAGTCGTATGACTGATCGGTTCAGTTGATGCAGATCTAGAATAAAAAGCACCCCCACCCCCAGTTATTCTTTGGAATGATGAAGTAACGGCTGCTCTTTGAGAGAAGAAACACATTCTGTGACTTCATTCCTCAAGACATTACTTCACGTTCCATAACCACAGCCTGCTAGGGGCCCACCAGAGTGGGAAAGACCCCTTTGAATAGAGGCGGACGAGAAGTGAACTGTATTCTGTAGCCTGTATATATGTATGTATGTATATGTATATTTATATGTATATGCATATTTATATATATATAAATAATGAGACGAGTCGGCTGCCTGCCCCCTAATTATCATCGTCACCCCGTCTATAATCGCAGCCCTTCACCAGGCTCCCGACGGAGTGGGTGTGCGAGAGAGGAGGGGCGCTGAAACAACCAGGTCTGACGGCGTGTGAAAAATAAACAAATGCAAAAGTGCACACACTGGTAGTTGCTCATTTGTGCATTGTGGGCGTTATATGAGGTGTGCACCTCCCCTGAAAGATGTGCCAGGTAGTTAAATGACAGACCACAGAGAGGGATCATAACTGTGGCATCTTAGCAGACGGCTGTTAAGAAACTCTTAACTGTCAGCATGTTCCCAAAAAAAAACACCACCGAGGCCACCAGTGATAGCAGGTCAGTGACAACCGGATACTTTCTCTAAAATGTTTTGTTGCGCTGTGGTCTTTTAATTGTGTCAATTGTATGTCTGGTTTCAGTTGTATAGGTTACTTATGGAAAATATTTATAGTCAAGAAGTGTAGGTCTATGTGTTAAATGATTACACAATAGGTTGTGGACTATATTTAGACCAGCATCAGTTTGTGATAAATAATTAGATAATCTTCAAACATATTTTTTTAGTTCTGACACACTCCATGTGAGGAGTGCAGGTAAGACAGTGAACTGAGTAAACTCTTTTGTCATATTAAAGGAATATAAAGTCATTTAAATGCATATTTCCTATAATTGATTTATCATTTATTATAATTGATTATGATTGTTGTTGTTGTTGTTGTTGTTGTTATACAGTAATCAACATTTTATTGTTTATATTGTATATAGTACTTAAGTCTTAAATCAGAACAGGCTACAGTCCTAATGTGTAGGGAATGTTTGCAGAAAGCTGAATGGTTAAGGGCAGAAGTGTAATTGGCATGACAAGTTTAAGCTTGTAGAGCATGAACGTCTGATGGTTTGAGAGATAAGTCTCTAGACATGATCTTTGTTTCAGCAGGATTTAATATTGGTCTCTATTATTGTAAAAAGTTCTCAACATAGTTTTCCGTTTAGGTCTTGTTTTGGTGTTGTTTGAACAAGCTATGCATTTAGTGTCAAATTTGCCAAGTTGTGTTACTTGTCTGTCTGCTTTTGACAGGAAGGCATGACACTTGTTTGTTTGCAGTGATATAAAAAGAAAAAAACCTTAGGCTATTTTATTGCACTGTACTTAAGATCTTTTCTTAGTGTATCCCTGCAAACAAGCCTTTACGGGCCAACTTAGAGCTATCCTAAGGGCCCCAAGCGGGCTACCAGCACAGGGCCACTGAGACTTTGTTCCCTGGCAAAATGTTGGCCCCTTAGCTCTGGCCTGGCATGGGCAGCCCTCACTATTAATCGACAACAATAAATCTGTTTCACTATAAATACTTTTCAGCTACTATAACTTAAGTCTTTGGGAAAAACAGTTAATATACATCTGAAATGGATCCAGTCACCACATAACTAATGTCTGTATTGTCAAAAATGCACAGTAGTACAGTAGGCATTTCAAATCGATGGATTTATTAAATACAAAATAGAAAACATTCAATTCAGGTTTATCCTGCTAATTTAACACTCTGAAAGGGACTACAAATACAAATATAAAAATAATAAAAAATAACATAATATATATATATATATATATATATATATATATATATATATATATATATATATATATATATATATGTTACTTTGGCCTCTGCTGAAAACAAGAAAATGTGTGATTTTCTAATGATCCTACGTTCTGCAGATTTGAAGATCCCTGGCCTATATGAAACAATGGGTTCTGAAAAGATCTCTTTTAGTGAGCCATTGCAGTTCAATTGAGTGGCTAAAGAATGGCAAGTCAATGTTGTTAGTATTCTCTTAGTTGCATTACAGGGCTGCCTACAATACATGCATGAGCCCAAAGGCACAGAAATTGCTCTGGCACCAAACAGGCTGGGCCATCATGGGATTAATGTGGACAGTCCAGCTGTCTTTTACTACTCATTTTGATGGGTTTCATATACAGATGCATTTAGATCAGATGGCATATGTCTTTTGTATCCTTTTTGCATGTATAGTGGCATGTTAGTAAAACCCATTAGACCAGTTTGAGGCGCTTAATTTGTTTCTGATGAAGTTTAGTCATGTGTCATGTCTATGCACTGTCAAACAGCCTTTCTCTGGAATTTGCTGAATGAATGAATGCTATGCTAGGCTGCTTTAATGTTAAAAAACACTTCTGCTTTTTTTTTTTTTTTTGTTTGTTTTTCTAGTGTGGTTTCCAGATAATATTCTTTGTTAGTCCCATGGTTCTCCTATAACAGATCTGAAGTCTGTGCTAGTGAAAGTGTTTCAAGCCCTGAATTTATTTTCAGAGCATATCAGCATGTCAAATAATTGAGGTGAAAATTAATAATAATAATAATAATAATAATAATAATACAATTATAATTTTATATTGGTATACATAGAGTCATATAAATAAATAAATAAATACATAAATAAATAAAGCAAATTAATTAATATATTAATTAAAATAATTGTGTATAACATATAATTGAATATTCATATGTAGCATTGTTTATTTTATTTTATTGTGTCATTTATTTATTTATTTATTTATTTTTTTTATTTATTTTTTTTTTTTTTTTCCTTGGTTCAGCCATGGTACTTTGCTAGTATCATGGATTTGGCTTAATGAAACTATATCAAATGGCTCCCACAAAAACATAATTTTTTTGTTGTTTTACCTCAGACCACCTGTCAGTTATTTAGTGGCCTTGAATGACAAGTTGCAGATGAACGCAGAGAAAGCGGAGAGGAACATCATTGAGACACAACATAATCTCAACAGGGTAAGTACAGAACAACTGTATGGACAACTGGATTACAAATCAAAGCCAGACAGTTTATTACTCTTGCTTCTTATATATATATATATATATATATATATTAGTTTTAGTTAACCTTAATGTAATGGAACTTTTACCAGTGTAATGTGACCAGTGACCTTATTTATATGCACAAAAGATCACACAAATTATCTTTCTTTGTGTTACACAGAAAGTCATACAGGTTTGAAGTGAAAAAGGGGTAAACTATACACTTTAAAAATTGTTACATGCCTATACTTAACTGCATTGCTCTTTGATATTTGTAGGATATCAGGAAGATTAATGAAGGGAAGCAGCCCCTGTACCAGAAGGACATCACCAGGACAATCCTGGACTCACTGGAGCTGTTGAATACTCTGGGTGAAGATGCAGCTGAAGCCTCTCGCTTGCAGCACCCTCAGTCTGCCATGATTGAGAAGGAGTGAGTACAAACCTTATAACTCTGTCCATATAGCCTTTAAACTGAAATATCCAAATGCACCCCAAGCCTTTTGCCATACAAGCACAATTGTATGCTGTGAATATGGCTTTGTGGATGACTGATGATTGTTTTTCCTCCTAAATGGAAAAGTGTAAAACAGCTGCAAGAGCGTGTGATGAAGCTTTGTGAGGAATATGAGCGCATTTACGATTGCTCCATCACCGATTACCAGGGAAAGAAGACTAATGAGAAACTGGTGTGTATCTAAACGTACCTGTCTTTCTTTTGAATATACGGTTTCAAATGCAAATGATTCATGTTGTGGTGATGAAGTTAAGCGTTCTGAACCAGCGAAGCTTTCAACACAATGAACAGCGTAGCGCTGAACTTCCGCTGTCTCCAGAAGTCAGTATACCAGTTTCCAGTTTACTTTCACGTCACCCAAAATGTCACTATTTACTAGATATCTCTGAGATCTGTCTAAAGTAAGTTTCAGTGATGTCCATCGTATTGTTGATGTCTAGTCCCCTTCTCCGACATGCAGGTGGAACAAGGGATTTCAACTCTATATATTGAGTTATTTGAACTAGTTTAATCTAATTTGTGGTGTTAATCGGCAGCAACCACTTAAGTATAACTTTATATGTACTTTCACAATTACTCCCCAAACTTTATATTAATATTACTATGAAGTGAACTGTTTAAAAGTTCACTTGTTTGTTGAGAAATTGTGCTCCTCTTCAAGTACACCTCTTTAAGTCATTTAGTATTATTATTAATGTTAATACAATTAGTAATATGATCTGTACATGAATTTAGCATCACAACATTATAACATATATTCTTAGGTTTTATAAAATGCAATTTAGTCAGAAGTTGTATTGGATGTTAATGATGATAATAAAAAAAATAACCTGTAGTTTTTTTTTTTTTTGCATACATCACTGACCCTTACTTTAGACAGACCTCAGAGACATCTAGTAAATACTGTCATTTTGGTCGATGCAAAAGTAAACAGGAAACTGGTATCCCAACTTCTGGAGACAGTGGAAGTTCGACAATACGCTACCATTGTACCGGAAAAAGGTTCATTACTCAAAGCTTTTAAACACTGTTTATGTTGTTGACTTCTAGAGGATATACAAATTATTAGCACCTTCCACTACTGCCACTAATTTCTTTTATGACTGAAGAAAGAAAGACATGAACATTTTGGATTAAAATTTAATTAATCCAAATTATTATTATTATTATTATTATTATTATTATTATTATTATTATTATTAGTTCTGGAAATGAACTTCTCCTGTAATGAGCTGCACATGGTTTAAGGCATCACACAATTCTTTAAAACAATCTGAGGTCCCTGAGAGCCAGTCCCAATATAATTCACCCAAAAGGATAAACTCAGAGTCATTTTAACTCATGTAAAATATCTGAAAAAGCTTTGAGAGCATCCTTTGTTGGGTCTATAACACCCATTTTGATGGCCAAAACATCAAACTGTTTAGCTCTAATTGACAAAGTTATAACAAACTTATATTTAACAGATTTAACAAACCTCCTTTACCCACCCGATCAGTTCTGTAGTCTTTATAGCCATCAACAAAAATTAAATCATCAGTTATCGATTTCTTAAGCCAGGTATCAGACAGAAAGACTATGTCAGTGTTTGTCATATTTACCCTAATTTTAATCATATTCAGTTTAGAAACCAAACTTCTAACATTTAAATGTACAAGGCGTCTTCACACCCTGTTCACACCCTAAATATTTGTGTAATAAATTTTATGTTGAATCAAATAAAATATTTATTTCCAAAGCAACGATACTTTCTCATTTAACACAAAAATAGCTTTAAATAATATTTTTGTGGATATTTTCACAGTCAAATTATTTTGTGATTAATTAGATTAATTAATCGACACATCATGTAATAAATTACATTAAAACTTGTATTCGTCTGGCAACACTAATTTCAAATAATTAAAATAAAGGCTATTATTTACTTAGCTCTATTTTTGCTATCTTTTTTTTTTTATTATTATTATTAATTGTAATTATCTGAATACTTGATTAATCGTCAGGACAATCAGTTTCGATTACCAAAATAATCATTAGTGACAGCCCTAGGCAATACCACTTCCTTTGTTTTCGATGCGATACGGATACTTTCAAAAGCAAGGATTGTTGATATCAATACAAATATGATACTCCTAAACTGAACTGTTAAATTATGACATTTATTAAATTATTAAATCATTAATAGATTGATGGGGGTCTTAATGCTAATCCACCACGGGACTCCGTTAAGAAGTGTGACAGGAGGCAGGGCACTATTCAACTCTTTATCTTACTTATTTAACTGTTCACAGCAGATGGAACAACATTGCTCCAATTGGATTGGATATTGTACAGCTTATGGCCACAACCTGTTAAATATGGTCTTTATTCAATCGTGCACATTAACACCTGAAGAAATGCCAGATCAGTCATCTGGTGAAAGTCAAAGTAAAGCGAAATAGGGGAAACTAATGTCAAGTAGCGGCATACATTCATAATAAAAGTCCTTACACTATGAAACTAAATAGGGAATTTTGAACACGAACCAAATGTTCGCCTTCTGCTAATTCACGCCTGCACGCTAAGCGGTGTTGACCAACAATGCATTTTTCCTTAGGTATGAATCTTGTATATGGATTTAACATCATCCACTGCTCAATACACATCATTTACTTCAGATAATAAAGCATTTCTCAAAATACTTTCAGAAGGTCTTTCTTTACACTGGTTTTTGAAACAGCGCCAGCACTCGTTTCTTCAGTTGCTGTGGCCACATGATGTAATGCTCAAATCATATTGGACGGCCCGTGTTTTCGCTTTGTTTGCTCTGTGTTGGATTCATCAGAAAACATTCGCTTTTTCAGTGTATGTGGAAGCATCCATAAGAATCTGTTGTTATATTCCAGCACATCATCGGATCCAAAATTCGTTTAGCTTTTTCACGTTCAGTGTGGGAAAAGGCCTTAATCGTTAGAGAGTTGGACTTGTAACCCATCCCTATGAAGAATCAGAATATTTGTTGATATTTTTTTTGATGGAAAACATTTCAAAAATTCTTTTGAAACAAAGCTTTTATCTGTACTTCAGTGACTTAATTTCTTTATTCAATTAATGATTATTTTCTCCCTCTCAGGGTGATTCTGAATGGGAACTTCAAAGACCTTCAGAGATCAAGACAGATGCAGATATCAAGTACAGGTACAGAGGGAAATGTATTAGTGAAATATTACATACTTGTAACATTACATATATAATATTACATCTTCTGAGAGCATCTTCATCATGTTATATTTGGGTTTTCAGTGTCAGCTCCTCTGCAGGGCAGCATGAATGTTCAGAGACTGGCCTCCGCTGGCAGTCTGCCAGTGATGTCAGTTTGGAGTATCAGTTTGTTGAATGGAAATCACTCAGTAAAGATATTTTGAAGAATTACAAGCCATGTGGACCTTTGATAGACATCAGTGTAACCAATGGCACACTGAGGGAAGTTCAGCTACCTCACTTTGTCTGTGTAGGTAAGGCGTATCTCACTGCAGATCCAGTCATTTCACCATGTTCTCTCAATCTGTATAAACTTTTTAAACCGTTCTCCAAGACTTTGTTACTTAAACCAACATTGCTGTTCACAGATTCTGTATCTTCCTCGGGTGATGCAGTAAAAGCTCTTCATGTAAAGGATGGTACCGTTTCATTGGAAAGATGTGAATTAAGTGGATCCCATGCCAAGATTCTCAATCCCACCTTCTCATTCTTTGCAATTGTTGTAGATGCACAACAGTACCACAACATGAAATTTCAATGTGAAACTTTGATTTATCGCAACAGAAAGGCTTCCCTCAACCTTCATGTGTACCTGATTGTAAAGGATCAAAAACTCAAGAAGGTAAAATCTAATTATAAGCTTTATGCACCATATGACCGTCTACTGTATGTATTTTAACATTTATTTACAATTAAAAGTTAAAGTAAAAAAGTGAAAGTGAAGTGGCATGTGGCCAAGTATGGTGACCCATACTCAGAACGTGTGCTCTGGATTAAACTCGTCTAAGTGCACACACACACACACACACGTTTGTTTTTGTGAATTGTGGGGACTTTCCATAGACTCCTATAGTTTTTATCCTGACCAAACGATATTGTCTATCCCCTAACCCAACCCTAACCCTAAACCTACCCCTCACAGAAAATATGTTTGCATCGTTACACTTTTAGATAAACATCACTTTCAGATAAACATCAACAATGTCAAAAAATGTCAGGATTTACTATCCTTGTGGGGACATTTGGTCCCCACAATGTAACAAAAAGAAGTACACACACACACACACACACACAAACACACAATGTATTATATTATATACATATATATATATATATATATATATATATAATGTAACAAATTTTATGGACAATATAAGTAGATTGATTTTATAGAAGAAAGCAAGTGTAACACTACTTATGTAAGTGCATGTTTAAGTGACAAATAATTCTGTCTAACATTGTTAGGATGTAGAGGAGAAGGAGATCAAAAATATGGAGATTTTAAAACCAATTCCAGATGAAGCCCTTATCATGGATGACAGTTACATCCTGAAGACTTCTTGTGACTCCAAAATCAAACCTTCGGTACTTGCAAGAAGTTTGCCTTTTTTTTTTGGAAATACTCCAGACTTACATGTTTTCTCTTTCTAAAATATTTAAATTCACTTCTTGCCAGAGTTTAAAATTGACACCTGGCAAGGCCAACTTCTTTGATATACACCTTCAAGATGTAAAGGAATGTCTTGAACTCTCCATAGAGACAAAAGAGGGCCAAAAAGTATGGGATGTTAATATAGAATCAGGTAAACAACCCACAAAAAACTTGCAAAACTCTCTGCAGGTCAGATCTTTATTTGTAATATTTAAATTGTTTGACTGTGTTCTTTCAGATGAGTTCAACAGAAACAGTTCAGCATGTAAGTGGCAGTACAGTTTCATGAATCATACAAATATGCAAGCTATACACATGAATACATATATACATGCTATAAATTCAAGCAAGTGTTTTACTGTTGTTCTGCAGTTAGAATAATATTTAATCATTTAAATAATTAATGTATTTTTGGCCTCATTTCAGCTGACTGGAGGCTGAAAACAAGTAAGTGATGATGACAATATAATTCAGGCACTGGTAAATGTTCTGCTTGCAGTTTGTAAATGTGCAGCCTACAATTTTTTATGTAATTCCAAAAGCCTGGACAATCATTTTACTATGTTATGAGGTGTTTATTTGTTTGTTGCTGTTATTTGAATGTTCTCTCCATTCTCTATGTGTCTTTTGAGTTAATAGATCGGTGATGATTTTGCAATGGTGGCGCCACTTGATAATGGCTATTGAACAATCAGCTAAAATGCCTCTTCCGCTATCCAAAGGTGAGCTGATGTGACTTCAGGCCGCTCGTGCTGTTGCAGACTCTTCGTCAGCCGGCAGACCAAAACTCTTGCTAGCGTTTATTAAAGTTGTTTCATACTTACAATGTGGTAAAAGAAAGTGGTGTAGGAGAGACCTGCTCTTTCTATTTAAATCTATTCTCTCTGTTTTTGTTAAGAGTTATGTAAGGATCTTTGTATTTTAATTTTATTCTGTTAGTTTGATTAAATTGATTTATTTTATAGGCCGATTTTGTTTGTTGCTTTTGGCTTGGGTCTCTCTGAATCCCAGTACCACTCAGTGACTGTTTCTCCTCATCTCTCTCTGATTTCCCCCCCCTTATCAATGTCTTCTGTCTGCAGAGACTGACACAGCACAGAAAAAAAGAAAATGCAAAAAGGGTGAAGGTAAAAATAATTTATGCAAACTGATCTCATATTCCTCATAATATCGTTCAGTGTCTTTTCGTGAAGATGAGGCAACATTTTGTTCATCCAGGTGCTGAGTTTGTGGATAAACACAGAATACAGTTGATCAGAAAGGTCTCACTGGTGGAGCCAATTGCAGATGACATGAAAGATCTGATTGGTGATGAAAAATATGAAATGATCTTAAAGTCAATAACAAAAGAAGAGAAAATGAGAACACTTCTGAACTTTCTGACGACACCAAAACTGAAAGATAAACTTTACCAAAGTCTTGTAGAACATGAGCAACACGTTATTGAATATTTGAATGATTCTGTGTAGATGCTCTGCCATGTGTCAGAAAAATGAATTAATTATGGTTTATTATTATTTTGCAGCAGACAGGTCATTCATAATATAATGTGGCACAGTTGTGCCATATTATTACATCAAATACAGTTGTGATTGGTTTATGTAAATAATAAATAATTGTACATTTATATTTAGTCTATAATTGTACACTTAGTGTCATTAAGTGTTCAGATAAAAACATAAAAATGCATAAACACAAATTAAAAAAATGTAACTTTGTGACTTTCTGAAATATTTTGCACCTTACATTTGGAAAGATTTTTCCACCGTTAGATATTATTATTAGACATCATTCCGTATTCTCCATTTGAATAATGTATCTCTGTTTGTGCTAGAGCCACCAGCTTAAACAACCTTTTTTCCTTAACTTTGCATTTGGTGTGTAAAACTATTGTTTGGCAGCTTATTTACTTATTTGTTTGCTTTTTTGTTTGTTTGTTTGTTTTTGATTTCAAAAGTTGAGTTGTTAGAGGTAGGTATAATTAATTGCCTCTATCTGGAAATATTTTATAATTAACTGTTTTTTTTTTTTTGTTCTTCATAGTGGCAAAAACAAGCTTGGTGAAAGTGGATGTAGTGCAATATTTTGGGCACTATGTTGGTCTTTAAATTGAGTTTGACATCAATAAATACTGGTAAATACTTACAAAACTCGGTGTGTTCATTATGTTTTCTTATTTATTTATTTATTTTTATTTATTCATTTATTTATTGTTTGTTTGTTATTAAAACTATCTTTGCAACACACAAATAATTCTGTCATTTTAAAATGTATTTTTTATATTCAATAAGGGGAATCTATCGGTTAAGATAGGATACAGCTGCAATCTATTAGGTAGAAAATTTTATTTATTGTTAACCGAATCTATCCCTTCAGCCGAAATCTGTCATAAATAACATCTCAGGTTACGTCTGTAACCCCGGTTCCCCGAAGGGAACGAGACGCTGCGTCAAGCGACGCTTTGGGGAACGCCTTCAGCGTGAACACGCTCTGAATCACATGTGTAATCAGTCCAATAGAGAAGCGGGACGTCATAGGCGGGTGACGTCATGGACCAGGAAGTTATAAAGCATGTGCGCTGGAACCGGCATTCAGCTTAAAGAAGAAGCGAACGCTCGCAGGGATGCAGGAAGTATGGCACGAGACGCAGCGTCTCGTTCCCTTCGGACGAGACCAGACGTAACCTGAGACGTTCCCCTTCAGGAACTCGAGCTGCGTCAAGCGACGCTTTGGGGAACGATATGCCCACGCCCCAATAATTCCAAGTCCCTGCCTAGTGTGTGCTAGGACAAAGGACAAAAGAGCCAGGAGGAACTCGCAGGTCTAAGCTATAGAACCTGACAAAGGTCAGGGGCGTGGACCACCCCGCAGCATCACAGATGTCCTGAATAGGAGCACCCGAAACAAAAGCTTTTGAGGAGGAAATACTTCTAGTGGAATGGGCCTTAACCCCCAAAGGAGAGGGAAGGCCCGAGGACTCATAAGCTATAGTTATAGCATCCACTATCCAGCGACTAACTGATTGTTTGGAAGCGGGAAGACCCCTCTTAGGGGGACCGTAACAGACAAAAAGCTGATCAGACTTCCTCCACAGGGCAGCTCTGTGGACGTATGTGTCCAGCGCTCGAACTGGACACATACAATTAAGCTTCTGCTGGTCCGGATCCCGGAAGGGAGGAGGACAAAAGGCCTGAAGTACAACAGGCCGTGGTGCTGAAGAAGGGACCTTCAGAATATACCCTGGTCTGGGATAAAGGAAAGCTTTAGCCATGCCAGGGGCAAACTCTAAGTGGGAAGGGGCCACAGAGAGGGCCTGAAGATCTCCTACTTTCTTTAAAGACGTTAAAGCCAAGAGAGGAACAGTCTTAACCGACAGATGATGATCCGAGGATTCTTCAATAGGCTCGAAAGGAGACCTACAAAGAGCCTCAAGCACCACGGCGAGGTCCCAGATAGGGACTCGAGGTCGTACTGGAGGCCTCAGCCTCAGCGCACCGCGGAGGAAACGTACTATAAGGGGGGCTTTGCCCACAGAAAGGCCACCAATCGGGGCGTGGTAGGCCGATATAGCCGCCACGTAAACCTTCAAAGTGGAGTGGGCTAGCCCTGCGGAGAGCCGATCCTGCAGGAACTCCAGCACTGTACCAACTGGGCAGTTAACTGGGTCCTGCTGGTGGTGTCCGCACCATGAAGTGAAAAGTTTCCACTTCAGGGCG
Source organism: Labeo catla (assembly GCA_012976165.1). Taxonomy (NCBI): domain Eukaryota; kingdom Metazoa; phylum Chordata; class Actinopteri; order Cypriniformes; family Cyprinidae; genus Labeo; species Labeo catla. Next base: position 101,346 of record VONZ01001522.1, read on the forward strand.
TACAGTTTCCTCGTCGAGGGAGCTCTGGAATGGAGAATGGTCTCAACAACCTCGGTTGAGAGACCGGAAGCTATGAGGTGTGCCCCCTCAGAGGCCACACCCACAACTTCCACAACTCCGGGTGATGGTGAAGGATGGTGCCTCGCTCTTGAGAGAGGAGATCCCTCCTGACGGGAATCTCCCAGGGAGAGCCGTCGAGGAGGGAGACCAGGTCCGAGAACCAAGCTCGGGCCGGCCAGTACGGGGCTACTAATAGAAGACGAACCCTGTTCCGGCGCACCCTCTCCAGAACTCCCGGGAGCAGAGCGATCGGGGGAAAGGCGTACAGACGAAGCCTCGGCCACGTCTGTACCATGGCATCCAGCCCCAGTGGAGCTGGATGAGTCAGAGAGAACCAGTGGGGACATTGCGCATTCTCTTGAGTCGCGAAGAGGTCCACCTGAGCCTGGCCAAAAATCCTCCAAATCTGCTTCACCACCTCGGGGTGAAGCATCCATTCCCCGGGCCTCGGCCCCTGCCTTGACAGGATGTCTGCTCCCATATTGAGACGCCCAGGCACATGTACTGCTTTCAGCGAAAGGAGTTTGTCCTGGGACCACACAAGGATCTGGTGCGCCAGCTTCAAGCTACAAGGGGCGCGAACGCAGACCTCCCTGGTGGTTGATGTAATAGACCACCGCTGTGTTGTCGGTGCGCACCAACACATGGCGGCCTATCAGGTCTGGGAGAAAGTGTTTCAACACTCGAAACACGGCCAGCATCTCCAGGCAGTTGATGTGCCACGAGAGATGGCGACCACTCCACAGACCACGGGCGGGGTGGCCACTCATGACCGCACCCCAACCGGTGAGAGATGCATCCGTCGCTAGCGTCACGCGGCGACAAGGAGCTCCTAACACCGGGCCCTGAGACAGGAACGAAGGCTTCTTCCACATGTCTAAGGCACGTAGGCATCGCCGCGTGACCTTGATCATGCGGAACGGGTTTCCCCTCGGGGAGAACCCCTTCGCCCTGAGCCACCACTGAAGACCCCATCCTTCTTCGGAACAATGAAGTACCGGCTGTAGAACCCGGACTCCCTGTCGCGAGGAGGGACCACCTCGATGGCCTCCTTCCTCAACAGAGTTAATACTTCTTGTTCCATTACCAGACCCTGCTCGGGGCTCACCACGGTGGGAAAGACCAGCGGAGCGGAGCGCCGAATTGGATGCGATAACCTCACTCTACAGTGCGCAGGACCCATGCAGACACATTTGGCAGTAGCTTCCACGCTGCCAAATAATCTACTAGGGGAACCAGTCTCTCGAGACCAGCCTCTGGATTTGTGTGAACTGCTATCTCGGTGTCCTGTAACGAGACACCGGCAGGAACCAACCGAACTAACTGTTCTAGAGACCCCCGCAGGGGTGGCGAGCTCCCCAGCCCCGCTACGTTGCCGGGTGGAAGAGACTGAGGTGTGGGCTCACCGGAGACCATTGCGTCCTGGAACACTGGCAGGGTGCGCGAGATGGTCTCCTGAGGGCACTGAGGAGAGGCGAGCACCGTGGAATGCGGTGGAATCCGCTCTTCCCCAGCAGGGGCTGCCCTCAGCGGTCCTGCACCGCTTCGCCGAGGACCGCTTCGCCGAGGACTTCTTAGCCTGAAGCACAACCCTCAGGTCGGGCCTCGACTTAGAAGCCCCCGGCTTGGAACTGCTTGACAGTGAGTGACCGGCCTTCTTTTACTCTCTCGACTGCAGTGAGGATCGACTCGATCCGAGCAGGTGACAAACGTGCCTGCATCGTGGTCGAATCCCACACCATGCTTAGATAAGTGGTTCTCTGTAATGGAGACAGCACACTTTTCTTGGCGTTCAGTCTCAACCCCAGCTCTTTCATATGAGCGAGAACAACATCTCGATGTTGAATCGCCATGAGCTCCGACTGAGCTAGAATCAACCAATCGTCGATGTAGTTGAGTATGCGGATGCCCCGGAGTCGCAGCGGAGCCAGAGCAGCATCTACACACTTCGTAAAAGTGCGGGGGGAGAGTGCTAGGCCAAACGGAAGAACCCGATATTGGTAAGCTTCGCCCCTGAACACCGTGGAATGCGGTGGAATCCGCTCTTCCCCAGCAGAGGCTGCCCTCAGCGGTCCTGCACCACCGTCAGGACCGCTTCGCCGAGGACTTCTTAGCCTGAAGCACAACCCTCAGGTCGGGCCTCGACTTAGAAGCCCCCGGCTTCGAGCGCCGCTGTTCTCGGTCCCGCTGCGGAGGAGCACGAGAAGCGACACTCTGCTTCTGACTCACCCTGTATGAGGAGCTGGTACTCGGCTGAGGCTGCTCCCGCCCAGCAGCCCCCAGAGTTAGGACGTGACGAGGGAGAAACCGCTGAAACACCGCCGCTTGTTTACGAGCCTCCTGGTACCTGTCGACGACGGAATTGACGGCGTTGCCGAACAGGCCAGAAGGCGCAAGCGGGGCGTCGAGAAGGAAGACCCTGTCTTTCTCTTTCATGTCCGACAGGGTCAACCAAAGATGAGACAAATCAGCGGCTCTCCTGAGTTCGGAGATGTCATCCCGTTTTATCTCGTCGCTACCATCTAACTCTTTAAGCAGGTCAGCCTGATATGCCTGCAGCACCGCCATGGTGTGCAGACAAGCGCCAGCCTGACCCGCTGCCGAGTACCCCTTACCCACCAGCGCTGATGTTGTACGCAGCGGCTTGGAGGGTAAGACCGGAGCTTTTAGAGACGAGGCCACCTCGGGAGACAGATAGCTCGTGAGCGTCTGTTCTACCCGAGGGATCGCTCTATAACCGACCTCTTTCGTCCCCGCCACATCCCCATAGTAGTCTGAAGCGGGGACAAAGAGACGTGCCGAGAATGGTTTCCCCCACGATCTCGACACCTCAATGTGGAGATCGGGGAAGAACGGCAAGCTCCGGTGTGAAGGAGGCGGCCTATTACGCAGGAAGCGTTCGTCTAATTTACTTCTCTGCGGTTCGGCTTGTTTCTCGGCGGGCCAGTCGATGTTTAACTTGGCTACCGCGCGAGTCACAACCTCCAACAACTCCTCATACTGGGGCGAAGTTGGGGCCACCTCAACGCATTCAGACTCCACCTACTCGGAGGAAGAAATCCGAAGCGTCAAGGCTGTCCCCAGGGGGAAGTAGCCGCAGAGCGGGCTTCCGATCCCTGGGAACGAGCCCCGGATCTACTGGGTGAGGAAGAAGATAGGGGTTCACCCGTCTCCATTCCCTCCAGTAGATCCAATTGCGAACCCCACGAGTGTAATCACCGCTCCGCCTCGGCGGAAGTGGGACCAGACCCGTGAGGAATGCTAGTGAAGGCTCCCTCCTTGAAGAGAGCCTTCCGGGAGCGGAGAGCACGCAGGGGAAGACGCTCGCAATGCGGGCGTGATCCGCTCCCAAGCAAACCACGCACAAACCGTGTGTATCCCCGCTCGGAATAAAACGCGAGCAGGGAGGAACACACGGCTTGTAACGTGGCTTGCTTTTATCGGTGTGTTTCTCTTTTTGCACTTTCTTAGGCATTGTGTCTCAAAATAAAGTGGTACGAACTAGTACCGAAAAACAGACACATGCACGTAGACAGACACACACACAGAGCGCTTCGCTGAATGAAAGAAGCTGAATGCCGGTTACAGCGCACATGCTTTATAACTTCCTGGTCCGTGACGTCACCCGCCTATGACGTCCCGCTTCTCTATTGGACTGATTACACATGTGATTCAGAGCGTGTTCACGCTGAAGGCGTTCCCCAAAGCGTCGCTTGACGCAGCTCGAGTTCCTGAAGGGGAACCATAAGTGTGACGAGGGATAGTTCACCCAGAAATGAAAATTTTGTCATTAATTACTCGCCCTTATGTGGTCTTATGAATACCTTTACACAAGCAAGAAGAGTAAATAAATAAATAAGAAGAGAGAGAAAAAAAAAAGTATCATATACAGAATGTTGAAAATTATGTGTGGGCAAAATATTTAAGATATAAATTGATATGAATATACTGATGGAAAAATACTGAGCTATGTATGTATGTATGTATGTATGTATGTATGTATGTATTTAACATTAAAATGTATTAAAAGCATGGTAAGGCAGGACTTAGGGGGCTGGGGCCCCTGGGCTTGAAGTTATGTTGGCCCCCATACTTATACACTGCAACTGCAATAGATTAGTATCAAGTAACACAAAAAGCACAAAAATTAAAATATGCTTTCAGGTTGCAATTAATATGCAACATGTCTAGCCATAGTCATTATAATACAATAAACAGGATGTGTTCTCTCAGTTGAGAGATCAAAACCCTGAAATAACACTGAGCAAAAAAAAAAAAAAAAATCCAGAAATGCATTAGTATTAAAATATTAAAAGTTGAATCTGAATAACAAAGGCATGTTGGCCATCAACAATCAAGGGAAATCACTATCAACAAAATCCAGATGGAAATTATGTCAAATGTAAATATAACATTTTAATGTAGTAATATTAATTGGTTGCAAAAATGAAATAAGCTCATTTTTAAATATAAAACTACAACTGCCAGTAGGTGGCAGCAAGTGACTGTCTTAATTATTTGAATTCTTATAGTTGAATGAATAATCAGGTAACAAGGTGGGTGGGTTTAGACAATAGACATGAGAGTACATGGCAAGCAGAAACAAAACTAAAGCCATGTGCAAAACAGGACACGAACCTGCAGCTAATGAGAACACTCATAAGCCGCATGTTCACACTAAACATGACAAACAAGAAAGCACACAGCCAGTGAAAGACACAAGCTGCGTGCAACACAGCACAAGACAAAACAAGAAAAAAAGACAAGAAGGTGCAACACGTTCTCACTCCCAACTCGTCACATATTGATGTTTGGTCAGAACCGTTTGGCGTCACTTTTTGACGCACATACAATTTTCTATGAAACAAAAAGCAGTTACAAGGTGAAAGTTTGACATATTTCTTTAAAATGAGCATTTCTTTCTGGCTACTTTGTATAGTTTTCTATGTAAGCCCTGGTACTTCTGACTGGGCTGAGGCTGAAATTTAGCGAGTTTGAAGTAAAAGTATTTGATGGATGTGTACTATGTGTCAGGAGCATTCACTCAGTATTATTACCTCATTTTTGACCGAGATGGCATGCTGATTGGATATTGTTTCATTTCATGTGATAATCTGCACGTGGGTTCCCACCACACCTCAGGATTTCTGATTGTAAGTATTCAACATGTTGAACATGATCGGGACGCCTCCGGCATTATTCCGAGCAGATTCAGTCACTCTTAACACACCTCACACCAGGATAATCTTTAGAACCACCACGATATTTGGACATTAGGGGAGAAATCAGCCCGAAATCAGCCCGATTATCTTATGATGTGTGCCCAGCTTTAGGGACATAATTATGTTCTTAGCAGAGCTAAGAACAGGGGTTGTTAAGGGGTTGTCCAGGGAACCAAAGCTCTCACACAGCGATGGTCTACCCTGATGCAAAATCACCATAGGCGTCAGGCGTGGAGAGGAACAAGGTGACTGCACCCAAAAAAATAGGTGATGAGCCATCCTGTAAAGGGAGTGTGACCTGAGACCGCCTTGGTGATTGATGTAAGCAACCACCATCATGCTGTCTGAACGGACTAATACGTGGTGCCCCCTCAAGGCCGGTAGGAAGGATTTCAGGGCTAAGAAAACCACCAACATTTTGAGGCAGTTGATATGGAAGAGTTGGTCTGGGACTGACCAGGAGCCGAACACTGGATTTCCTTCCAACGGGACACCCCAACCCGAGGTGGAGGAGTCTGTTGTAACCACCTTCCATTTGGAGGTCAGACCGAACTGTACGCCGGTTTGTCCAGGGAGCCAAAGATCTGACGCAGTGATGGTCTACCCTGATGCAAAATCAGCCAAGGTGCCAGGCATGAGGTGGAGCATGGACTTTGAGCCAAAACTGAAGAGGACGCATATGAAGCAGGTCTAGAGGTATTACAGAGGCTGTGGCCACCATTAGGCAGAGTAACCTCTGAAAAACCTTCCAAGGACATGCCGGCCCCAATAATTAGAGATCATTCCAGCATGATCCAGGCCCGCTTTTGGGCAGAGATTAAAATCATTCCCAGAAAGACAGGTTGCTGTCTGGCAGTGTAAATTTTAACAGCAAATTTTGATTTAGTCCTAGTCTTAGTCTTTTGACTAAAATGCCACTTGGTTTTAGTCACATTTTAGTCATCTGAATTGTTTTAGTATTAGTGTAGTTTTAGTCAACTAAATATAACAAGATTTTAGTCTTCGAAACCTACAGTGGATTTAGTCGGCTAAAATCTAATGGATGTAATCCAATGTATTTATTAAGCATTTTTCTAAAATTGCCAAACTAATTGTATAGGTTAGATATTAAAGTTTTATCATGCCTTTATATTAAAATTAAATGAAACCACTTTTCATTAAGAAACAAGAACCTGGTCTTCTTTTCAATGAAATGCAAATTGTTATATAAGCTAATTATGCATTCTTTATAACAACTTGTTTACCTCATTCTTTCAAGCAGACATATGTATTTATATAAATACATTTAGATTAATCTTTACTAGGGCTACTAAAGTGTTTCATTCAAGAGCAATGAGTGATTTACTCTTTCTTTTGTTGATTGATTAACATCAATGCCACTAATGACATTAGTAAATAAATTAGGCTGCTGTCCCTTTAGAACCGAATGCACGGATGCAATGTACTGATACATATCTGATAACTCCCAATTGTTTACGTTCACCTAAGACATTTTCGAGTGTGTTTTACGTGAATAAACGAACAATTCACCATAACTTTGTGTGTATTTCTCCCTTCATGAGACCTGAAAGAGACCGTATCCCTCCCCTGGCTCTTAATGCATTGTGTTACCTTCTGGAGCATCAGTGAATGTTTTAACCTTTTGTTTAGTGATTTGTCCTCAGTGTGAAAAGATGTCAAAATCATACAGTAACTGTTGGAAAGGGTTCAAATATGTAAAATATGCTGGAAAACTGAAGAATCTGCGGAACCTGGAGGATTTTTCTGAAGAACAGTGCTCAGTTTAACTGTTCAGAACAAACAAGGGACTCATGAACCATCCAAAAAAAAAAACACTTGTAGATCATCCAGGTAACCACACACAGTATTAAGAACCAAGGGTTCCGAAACTTTGGATTTATTCCTAAAACTAACATCTTACTCCTGATTTCTCTCAATATGGGGACAGGAAAGCTATTGATCAATAAATAGGGGAAAAGTAACTGGTGTTACTTATTTGAAAAAAGTAACTCAGATGTTTTCTTGTCAATTAAAAAGTAATGCGTTACTTTACTAGTTACTTGGAAAAAGTAATAATATTACGTAACTCGCATTACTTGTAATGCGTTACCCCCAACACTGATGGTGTGTTATATTAGGCTGTTTATATTCATAACGAAAGCATTACTTGGGTCTTTAGATACATTTTCTAGATTTTTATTTATTTAATTTGTTTATTTTGTGTAGGTTGCGTGTTATCTTGCTATCTCACATCTGGACAACAGATTTTTTGTCTCTTCAGTGACGGGAATTTCAACGGCTGAGGTAAGTTGGCCTTGGGTTTGCTATAGCCCCAGGGCCATATATTTGTTCTTATTCCAGGCCTGGGCACATGGTTTATTTTACTATTGCTATGCTGATGGCACACAGCTCTACTTTTCATTTCACGCAGAGGATTCCATGGTAGCTGCACAGAAAGAAAAAGAAAAGAAAAAAAAAACATCTTCACATCGTACATATTCACTTCCCATCCCCTCTGACAGTACAGCACATTATTTACTAAAACATCAAGAAGATCAGGCCCTTTCTAAATGAGTAGGCTTCACAACTTCTAATGCACGTGCAGTCGAACCTCTAAAAATGATCCAGACTGGTCTTCAATAAGGCCAAGGTAACCCGGATTACACCTCATCAAAATACTGATGCTTCTGTTCATAACAGCCACATGCTCTGTGCCTTTTTATCTCCACTCTCTTACGACTTCACATCCCATCCAAAAGTGGAAAGGCACAAACTTAATTTACAGAACATTTTAATTCACTGTTCCTTGTTGTTTTGGTAGCTGACTTTTTGTCATCATATATTTACAAGATTCAAGCATAAGTGGTTGTTCTAAAATTTTTAACTGGATAGTTCTAAAATGCAACCATGGACCTTCTAATGACAATGATCTCTCTGATAGCTTCAGCTTCAAAACTCTATTAAGTAAGATTTAACAAGATCCCAGTATTTTTAAATATTTTATAAGAATAAATTTGATCGCCTTTTTAATATTCATATATCTCAAGCAAACATATAATTGCTATTTCTAACATATCACATTTCCATTTACATTCAGAGCTCTAAGCTGTACATACTATTCTTGATATAAAGAATACTGATTCATGATGAAAGATTTTGCTAAAACACTAAAATAAGGACTTTTAAAAAGTCATCTCACCTGCCTCAGTATGAAGTATGTGTATTATTCATGTTTTTTGTTTTTTTATTGAGATTAATATTAATGCTTTCTTAACCCATAACCATGTGTTTAAAGGCTCTATCAGGTGATTGATAACAAAAGACAGAAAGCAGGCCTCTTAAGTTATAAGTATCCACTAACCCACGGAGTAAAACAGAATGTTGTTTGCTATGATCTACAATGAAACATATGGTGTTTGTGTTGAAAGTATTTATACAAACAGAAAACATTAAAAAAGGGGTGAGAGATTTATAATCCAGTAACACAAACAAATCCAGAACAAGTCTAGGTTCTTATCTTCTTGGTTTGAAAAGAAGGAAAGGAAAGGATGTAAGGCCAAGTATGGTGACCCATACTCAGAATCACACACACACCCAGAGCAGTAGGCATACTGCTATCGCTGCAGCACCCGGGGAGCAGTTGGGGGATCGGTGCCTTGCTCAAGCGATTCACCTCAGTCGTGGTATTGAGAGCGCTGGTTATTCCCTCCACCTTCAATCCCTGCTGGACCTGGGACTCAAACCCGCAACCTTTCAATTACAAGCCTGACTCCCTAACCATTAGGCCACGTTTCACATTTAAAAGAAGCACTGATATATCTTTGCATTGAATCCAGTTTTGGAATGCTGTTCACACTTGACAGAGATATGTTCTACAGTTTCAATTTCAGTCTGTTCAGTTTCAGTCTTTCTCACAGGCTTTTATTAGTTTATTAAATTGTATCTTTATTCCACCAGATTTCTGACATTATCCATCAAACTAATCTGATTGATCTGATTGTTCGCTTCTATTCTATAACCGCGAGTGCAATGCTGTGCTGTGCGTTAGCATCCTATTTAGCTGGTTAGCCTGCCATTTGCAGTTCCTTTCTAGTTTCTATTTGCGTCTACTACTGTTTTCCTTTTTTCTCTCCCCCTGTTGTTTTTCTCCACCTGCCCTTCTCTTCACAAGTTCTTCAAACAACAGTGGTGAGTTAGAATCGTTCTATAATCATGGTGAGTAATGGCGTCTTCCACTGTTACTGCAATTTGCACCACCTGCTACGTGTATAACTTATCTATCTCCGTTGAGGGATATACACGTGATAAAGGAAGGGAAATATTTAGTCTGACAGAGGTTTCAGAACTAGAGACATTCATTCAAACTTTAATTGAGGATAGTAAGAATGTGAGGGCTTTGGATGCGGCCAGCTCAGGGAGTCCTGTACATTGTTCGGTTCCGGTAACTTCTCCGGTGACTGTGAAACGGTATATAGTCACAGGTCAAAACACTGCTCTTCCGTTCCAATCAGAACTTCGAACAGGTTCTCCTGTTTGAAATTGCTCTTATTAATTGGGTTATTTTGTCTGTTTCTAATGATAAAGTAGGGTAAATAGCTCAATATACTTTCCATCTAACTAAGCCCTCCTGAACATTGCCATGCCTTTAGCCAAAAATTAAATGATTTTACACATCAATATTTCTACAACTGACTGTACATTGTATTATATACCAAACAGTTGTAGTTTGTTATAACCTTAATGTTAAAGAGTGTGCTGTTTGATCAGAAAGGCAAGAATTTCTTTTTAATGTTCAATATGCTACCTTAGATTATTTAGAAATCTGATTCTTTATTTGGGTCTTTAAATGTACCCATTATTTTATTCAGTCTGGCATTATTGATCATGCAGGATTTATTTATTTTTTTTTATTTTTTTTTTTTATTTATTTGAGTGTTCATTCAGGTATGAATTACATTTTTTAAGACAATTTTACTAAGATGCCACCTCAGCTGAAGTCATCAAACCTGAATGTTGGAATGCAGTGAATTGTGTCTTTGCATGCACTTGCCTTTGCAATGTCCTGCATTTGCATGCATGTGAATGCAAATCAATGAAATGAAAAGTGTAGTGTGACCGGCTCTTTACTGCTACAGCACTGGCACATTGATTGCAAACAAAGTGCCCATTGTGGAGAATTGTGATACAGCAGTGCTCACTTATTAGCCTGTAATTTAAGTTTACATATATTTAGAGAGGGAATAATAAAGATTGTATTAATTTTTGATAAAACAGTTTAACAAAATCAATAATTTGTATAGTCTATACCTACAGTATGCTCAAAATGGCAATTTCAAACAGTCAATTTCATTAACATACAGACCAAATTCACTTCTAGTGTGAACAAAAGAAGGGGAAAGAAAAAGTGTGATCTGTATTATGATATGTATCTATATGAAGTGTAGGCCTAAGATTCACAAGCCACAATCCTAGGCTGGACAGTGTGCAGGCCTGTAAGTTTGTCTTAATGACAAATGTCTACATTGTCCGGTCTAACATGAAGGTGAAAGTGATGTGAGAATCAAAGAAACCCATGAACCAACTCTGACTCTAAGCCACAACTGCTCCACAAAGACAGAATATACATTGTAACACTTCCCGTGTTACCAGAGTAATTTCTTTGATCTACTAAATTAAAGAAACAACCACCGAGCTAATTCTGTGTGATCCTTGTTTATTCTAGTGTTAAATTCTCTTATTACCCCACCAAAAACTCCAAAAACTTAAACGATTGATTTCAGAAACAACAACAGAAAAAATGAATAACACACAGTTCAGTGTCTTTGAGGTAGTAAAAAATTAATACTTGCACTTCCCCAAACATTTCAGGCTTAGTTCAGTAAAAAAAAAAAAACATTGAGTACGTTGAAATAAAGTTGATTTGAGGCTTCAGTCCCACTCCTGGCTTTTCCTCCTTTTCCAGCCAGCATACCAAGTTCTTTTGCACTTAAATATTTAGCTGTTATTATGAACACATACCCTTTAAGGGCAGTGAAACAAGCAGCTTGGTGATATTTAAAGATTTTAAGGAGTCCTTTCTACAAAATAAACAAACAACATTAAACATCCACAATGATTGAAGTGAAACCTTCAAAAACAGACAGTCAAACAAGTACTTACAGATTGAGCTAAAAACACAAGGTTTCTCAATCAGGACTCCGAGAATTTTGGAAGCTAAAGGGAACACAACCACATGTTCCCTCCAACAAACGAATCTACTTCTTCTCCATATCAGCTACCCCTATATCCTGTATACAAGCTCTCTAGAGCACCCTCTAGAGCCCTGTAGAATTACTACAACTGCTCTAATCAAAAATACAATACAAGTAACTTGGGACATGTTACACTTCCCCCCCTTTGTGAAAAATTTGTCACTTACTGTGACAAATTTTGTCACAGTATATATACCCATCATCGGCTTTGGATAAGGTGTGAGATCGCACCCAAACTATGTCTCCAACAGCGAACTCAATCTTTTTTCTCCGTTGATCATAGTACTTTTTTTGTCGGGCTTGTGATCTCTCCATATTGGCTCTTACCAGATCAAACAATTGGGACTGACGGTCTACAGCATCATAGCTAGGTTGATCGGGATCAGAAGGATTTTGCAGTGTTCTCTCCAATGGTCCTATGAGCTTACGACCTAGTGCAATTTCTGCAGGTGAGTATCCTGTGCTCGCGTGCCATGCAGAATTCAGTGCAAACCGAAAGTCACAAATCCATTGGTCCCATGAACGATGATTCTCCTGTACGTAAGAGGCAATCATATTCTTGAGATTACGGTTAACTCGTTCAGTCAAGTTGGTTTGTGGGTGATATGCAGTGGTTAGTTTTTGAGTTACATTCCATTGCTTGCAGACAAGTTTGAGAAGGTTGGAAGTAAACTGTGTTCCTCTGTCTGAAACCAAGAAAGCAGGAGTACCCCATCGTGTGAAGATCTCCTCTACTAGGATCTTTGCAATTGTTGGTGCTTTTGCAGAGCGAAGTGGAAATAACTCCACCCATTTGGAGAAATAGTCCACGACGACCATCAGATACTCATGTTGTTTGGTGCTGCGAGGAAAAGGTCCCATCAGATCAACTCCCAACATATATCCGGGCTCAACAATGGTAGTATTCTGCAATAGACCAGCAGGTTTAGAGGTGGTAGGTTTGTGTTGCTGACATACCAAACACTCTCTACAATATCTCCATACATCCTTCCTTATCTCAGGCCAGAAAGAGAAATCCAACAATCTTATTAAAGTTTTAAAACTTCCAAGGTGACCGCTCAATGGATTGTCGTGTGCATATCTTAAAAACGAGTCTCTAAAAACAGCAGGAACAACAACTTGCAGCTTCTGACCTTTCTTACCGTCAGGAACACTTCTAAACAACACATCATTTTTTTCAATAAAATGTGTTCTCAAAGTGTCATCTTTGATTTGTTGCTTGCTCTTCACCACCAGTTCCTGGATTTCAGCATCAACTTTCTGAGCTAGTGCAAGCTGAGCCAGATCCACTGGAAGATCATTGGTGATGGTGGATGAGTGAATCGCTGTGGTTACCATAATTAAGTTTGTCTCTGATTGATGTTTTCTTGACAGGGCATCTGGTACAATATTGCATAGACCTTTCCTGTAACGAACAACAAAATTGAACCCTTGCAATCGAATCGTCCATCTCTCCAATCTTGAGGAAGGTTTTGGATGATTAAAAGCCCACGTAAGTGCTGCATGGTCAGTTAAAACTTCAAAACATCTACCTTCCAAATAGTGCCTCCATCTTTCCACGGCCCATACCACAGCTAAACACTCCTTTTCTGAAGCCGAGTAAGCTTGTTCGGCTCCTCTCAACAGACGGGATGCAAAGGCTATGACCCGTTCTTGACCATCAAACTCTTGGGTCAATACCGCTCCTAGACCAGTGTCACTTGCATCTGTTTGAACTTTGAAATCCAGTGTGAAGTCTGGTACTGCTAGAATTGGAGCTTTGGTAAGATCATCTTTGATCTCCTCAAACGCTCTCTGACAGTCCTCTGTCCAGTTCCATTTTGTACCTTTTTTCTTCAATGCATGTAATGGTGCCGCTTTGGAAGAGAAGTCTTTAATGAATCGGTGATACCAACCAGCCATCCCCAGAAATCTCTGGACTTCTTTAACTGAAGTTGGAACGGGAAAATTTTCCACTGCATTCACCTTTTCAGGGTCAGTTTTAACGCCTTCAGCAGATACAATGTGTCCTAGAAATGTCAAAGAAGGTTGGATGAAATTGCACTTCTTTAAGTTGAGAGAGAGTCCAGCATCATGCAAACAAGTGAAGACTTCTTGCAAATGACTCAGATGAGTGGAGATGTCTGGTGAATAAACCACAATATCGTCAATGTACACCATGCAGAACTGATTCTTATGCTTCCTAAGAACATGTTCCATCAAACGTTGAAAAGATGCTGCAGCGTTTCTAAGCCCGAAGGGTAGACATAAAAATTCGTATAGCCCTGATGAAGTGACAAATGCAGTTTTTTCAACACTTGCAGAGTCCATCTCAAGTTGCCAGTAGCCAGATTTTAGATCCAGTGTGCTAAAAACCTTGGCTCCCTGCATGGTTTCTAAAATGTCCACAATTTGAGGCATAGGGTAAGCATCTAAATGCGTTTTGGCATTCAGGCCACGATAGTCAACACACATTCTAGAAGTGCCGTCTTTCTTCCCTACTACAACAACAGGCGATGCCCATGGGGAAATGGATGGACGAATGATCTGTTTTTCCAACAACTCCTTAACTTGTCCTTCTATAAACTCATTCTTAGTAGCTGACACACGATATGGCTTTTTCCTTACTGGGTGTTCATCTGTAGTGATGATCTTGTGTTTCACCAGTGAGGTACGGCCTAAATTCTGTGTGCATACCTTGGGCCACTCCAACAGGAGATTTTGCAGCTGTGCTTTTACATCAGGCGAGGTCTCAGCCTTCTGAGCTACCTGGTGAATCAGTTTAGCATCTGCATCATCACACGGGAGGTTTTCCTCTAGAGGTAGTGCAAGAAAAAAGTGATTACTGGGTTGTGCCACGTGAAAGTAAAAAGGAATGGTTGGGGCTGTGTCTACATCTGGAAAATAGAATTGATCAGAATTAAAATCCATTACCATTCGTGACAGTTTTAAAAAATCCAGTCCCAAAATAACCGGTACTGCCAGGTCACCATCCTTGAGTACATAGAACTGTACTTCAAACGTCTTCCCTTGAACCTCACAGCTCTCTCTCACTTTACCAACAGCTTTTTGTCGATGTCCATTGGCAAGCATGAAAGTCTGTGTACTGGGAGGCAAACATTTAGCTTGAGGTTTCAACATCTTCCATACCTTTTCTTGTATCAAGGAGTAAGTGCTCCCGGTGTCAATCACTGCATTGATGAAGTTATGGTTAATGGTAATGGACGTTTGAAGTGAACTGATATTATCTGTTCGGTCTACCATCATAAGGTGAGTTTTCAGGTCTGGTTTTTCAGAGGTTACTCTTTTCTTCTGATTTTCACCACTTACTTGTGTCCAGTACCTCTTGCTCTCTACCCAATCTTTCTCCACTTGTGTCCCCAAACGAACAACATCATCCACAGTTTTAGCTGTTCCTCTGAGAAGTGATGCTAAACGTGGGTTGCAGTTCCTAAGAATGGCCTTCACTATCTCACCTTCAGTCATCTCAGGTTTGCTTCGGAGGCAAATGGCTCGATAATTAAAAGCGAAGTCTCTGACGCTTTCATTCGGACCTTGTTTGCGACTTGCCAGTTTCTGAGCAATGACTTCTTGGCCGTCTTCATTTAAGAAGGAGAATAAAAACTTCTGCTTGAAAGTTCTCCAGTCAGTAATGTTAGCTCTCTCTGCTCTCCACCAGTCCTTTCCTGTTCCTTTTAAAACAACTGAGAGTGAAGCCAAGAGTTCTTCACTAGTTAAAGGACGAAGATCAAGATATTCTTCCACCCTCTCTATAAAAGTAACAGCATCTTCAGGATCTGAGTTATCAAAGGTAGGAAACTCTAGCTTTACTGGAGGATTGTATTGGGTTACAGAGGATTGTGATAGAGCAGTAGACTGACTTTGGTGACTGTTTGTGACTTGTCTTACCGGAGTTTGATAGTTTACTGACTTTCTGGGTAACTCACCAGAGACTGGTGTAGAGACGGTTGGTTGAAAAGCTCTCATTCGCTCCTCAATTTGCTTATCTCTGCGTTTCAAACAATCAATGATGGTTTTTCCCATGTCATCCATCTTGCTTTGGGTCCACTCCTTTAATCTATCAGTTTCTCTTTGCAACTTATAAAAAACCTTATCTTCAAGAGATTTTAGCATTAACTTGACTTGCGTCTCATTAACTAGCTCACTTACTTGATGTTCAAGGTTGGCTAGGTGCTCTTCAATGCTGGTGAGACGTGACTGGTTGCCATCAACTCCATACATGTGGTGACTATGCTCATTGAAATCAAGAGGTGGTGGTGGTGGTAGGTCCTCAGTAACAGTTACTTCTTTTTCATCATCTGAATCAATGTAAAGTTCATTAAAGGTATCAATTATTTCATGAACAGGTTCTCTTCTCTGAGTGAAAGCTTTAGAAGAAAAATCCTGATCAGGTGCGATCTCATCACCCTCCATTTTTGTGGGTTTTTAACAAAGGCTAAGTATAACACTTTAAAGATCAAAGATTCACACAGAATACTTTTTCAGCTCTGATAATTTGGTGGTTGTCCCTGTTCGGGCGCCATCTTTAACACTTCCCGTGTTACCAGAGTAATTTCTTTGATCTACTAAATTAAAGAAACAACCACCGAGCTAATTCTGTGTGATCCTTGTTTATTCTAGTGTTAAATTCTCTTATTACCCCACCAAAAACTCCAACGATTGATTTCAGAAACAACTACCTCAAAGACACTGAACTGTGTGTTATTCATTTTTTCTGTTGTTGTTTCTGAAATCAATCGTTTAAGTTTTTGGAGTTTTTGGTGGGGTAATAAGAGAATTTAACACTAGAATAAACAAGGATCACACAGAATTAGCTCGGTGGTTGTTTCTTTAATTTAGTAGATCAAAGAAATTACTCTGGTAACACGGGAAGTGTTACAACATGAACAATGATTTAGGACAAATATGATCTAATTTAATGGAAAACCTACTTAGCTGTTCAAACACCACTGTAAACCATGGCTTCATTGGGTTTAGCTGCCAAGGTCTCGTAAGGTAAACACAAAGCAACAAAAAATGAATTCATTTATTGATAACAAATTATAATCCTTCCACCAAGCATTGTCTAGTTCTTCAGCCGTGTTCAGCAGAATGGTTGCCAAGCAAAACAGATGTAGCGGTGCTGTTATACTGCTAGAATGAGGTTTAATTATTCTTGATTTCTCTCAACTTGTGTGCATTTCCTGGGCAAGTTGAAGTGAACTGCCGAATCTTCATCAGTCACTGTGGAATTTTATTTGCAGTACTGAAGAATGCAAGTAGAAGACACATGAAAGTATCAGGATGTGTGTTTGATATCGAGGATGCATTGGATGCAGAATTGAGAGAATTGAACCGTTGAAAATCCCAGAAGACACTGCAGCAGGGCGACGCACGGAAGCCTGAAGGTTCAATCTTCAAACTTCCTGCTGCATTTGCAAACACGTGATGGCTCATGAAAGTAAACATTTGTCATTTTGCTTGCCATAATTTTAATGAACTAATAAAGACATGGAGAAAGTCTACAGTAGCATATAAGTAGCATAAGTAACAAAAGGCATATGTAATAATATGCACATACAAATACACAGTAAAATAAAAAGACAAAAACACAAAAAACTATACTTCATTTCAACAGGTTTCTCTCCCCCTTAAAATCATATGCAAAGCATGCTGGGAAATAAAGCTTAAGTTATATGAATATCAAAAATAATTTTACCTGATGGTTCTAATTTGCCCTACATCATTTATTCTAAGGGATAGCACATTTAAAGAATTAAATTAAAAAAGCAAAGAAGAAGAAGATCATTTACAGGGTTTTTTTTTTTTTTTTTGGTTTTTGTTTTACTCTCTCACTGGCATTCTTCACATAATAATCTTCAGAAGCTGCAAAGGAAAGGGGAAAAATCTATCACTGTGGGTAAAAATACAGTTGATACATACTTTAAAAACAACCAAACTGCATACTGACAAAAGATTGACATATAAGAATTGTGTTCTATGAGTCTTAAGAATTATGAAGTACAATAGAATATAACTTACTGTCCTTATATCTGATGTTGTAGGCAACAGGTCCTCTGATATTGAAGCCAAGCTAGAAAGACACCTGGCCTTGTTTGCACACACTGGCCGGATCGTGAGGGGTGACCTGAATCTGTTTCTCTCCTGTAATGGCAAACACTTTATGATCTCTGACCCGACCATTGATACGCTGAAGATCTTTGATTTCTTCACTTCCATCCCCTTCCGTGAGGCGCTCCAGATCAGTTTGACTTAGTTTCGACATATAAATCAGTCTCTGCAAACCTTTTCATTTTGCCAAGAAGAACAGAGGCAGCAGGTAGCGACCACAAAGGTATTTCTCATACTTGCTCTTGTATGAATGACGTATTTTTCTGAGACACTGTTCAAGGTTGGGAGGATGTGTGATTTCTGGCTGCACATCATCAGGCCAAAAGAGCAAAAGAATCAGGAGATAAAACTCTGGTCTTCTGTCTTGCGTTTCTCTCAGCCAAAGTTTCTGTAACTTGGCCTGAAACTCTTTGATTTTTTCAAACTTGATTTTTTCACTGTCATTATTACAGATGATGTTGGCAAGAATGTAGAGAACAGTTTGGCTTTCACTGTCGGACTGTGGCTTTTCAATTTTGCTTTTATATTGTTTAAGCACACTGATGTCTGATTTCAGGATATGAAGTAGTTTTCCAGAATACTTATTTTTTTCTTATCCAGGGTAATTTTATCAGACTGCCTGTCCGTTTTAAAATAGTACATGTAGCACTCTTCAACCTCTTTTTGAATGTAGTCTGGGTCCTCTTTTTCAAAGCTTTGTCTTGAGAATGCCAGGTACCATTCAAAGAAATCACATTTTATCTCAACATCACCTTTGAGACTACTGATGAATTTACTGTGTTCCTGTTCAGTGTGTTCAAGAGGCGTCCTGTTCAGAGATGTTTCTGGATGTATGATCTTGCAAACCTGGAGGGTCACCAAAGAGACCCCTGTTATTGAATTTAGTGTTGTCTTCTGCCTCGTCTTCAGCAGCTTCCTCTTCTTCTTTAAATGCTTTAATGGCAGACAGTGCAATGGCCAAACGTACGTTAATATCTGGGGATGGCTTTTTAGTTTCATTCAGCAGGTGGTTTTTGTGAACTTGTCCCAAAGTATCCCTGATATGTGAATATTTGGGATCTCAGTTAATGGCCTCTTCTGCCCATTTTCTTGCCTCCTCATATTTGTCGTCCTCTTTTACCTCAATGTAATACAAACGTGCAAGTGTTTGAGCATAAAAAGGGTCTTCGGAGAACAAATCTGAAGCCAGCTTCAACAAACAAATACATTGTTCAACAGTATTTTCACTTTTATCCATGATGTCAAGGATTAATTTAGAAAATGTTTCCTTTTTCACGAGACGCTCAAGTCTTGTGACCAACATGCTCTTGCAAATCTGTCCAGAATTACTCTTCTTTCCATTCACCAAGCTGTTCAAGAAGTCCTGAGCGATGTCAAATCTTGTCACTTTGTGCTCATTGAGCATTTTTAGACAGGCATGAGCAATCATTGAATGTGCCAAGCGTATGTAGTTGGTTTTCTGATCTCCTTCTGAGAAAATGACTATGAGATCCATGAACGGCTTCATTATTGTTTCCAGTGTGGGGTTTCCCCTCATCTGTCGGTCTGTCTTTGTGATGCAACAGATTTATGGTTGTAACTTTCCAATGGCCTTTTCTCTGTAGTCGGATCTGTTGCAGAAGTTTTTCCTTGAATTTTTTCATTTCCTCTTCAGAGAGTTTTGGAGGAAGAATCATTGTGTCGGTCAGAGTGAAGTCTGTAGGGATGCAGTTCAAAATGATCACAGCTGGAGTCTCAGTATTGATGCGCCTCCTATTGATTTCATCAATCAGGTCTTCCCAGAGAAAATTCTTGATAGGTAGATCATTTATTTTTTTCCTTGGTATCCAGTAACAGCAGCACAGTTTTCCGATTTTGTTTAGCATGTTCTTCATTAGACAGCAGAAAAAGGTCCACCACTTGTTTTGACAGCTCTTTAATGTCTACCCACACAGAAATAACCTATATAAACATATATGTTTTAACATAAGTTTTGATATAGGTTTTTAATATATGTGACATATATAAAATATATTATATGTACATATGTATATGTACATATAATATAAGAAAACGGCCAAGTTAGTTAGTTCTTAGTTATTGCCTTGATAATAGAAAATATGAGCTAGGCATCATGTATGACAGTTGCCAAAGTGAGATATGAGCTAAAATGACCAGATCCTGCCATGAGCTATATAGGAGACATATCTTGTATGTACATATAGGGCTTTTTTTGTGGATATAAAGAAGCAATACAGGAGACCTATGTGGCCTGTATATGCACATATATGCACCTCAATTTTGCCTATATGTGGCATATATACGCATATATGCAGCATATATATTATCATATATGAGCATACATACTGCATATAGGCTTCATATATGCGCATATATCCTCATATAGGTTCTTTCCGTGTGGGTAGATCTGAATTGATGACTCTGGCACATCTGAGATCTTTCCGGAAATGCCAAAGCACCTGCATGGCGAGAGTTGAGCCTCCACTGCCAGACTGGTACCGTAAGGAAACATCAGTGATGAGACAAGGTTTATTATTTTTTCTCTTAATTAACTGTATTAAATCATTAAAGCCGTCTCTCTTGACCATCGGTGAGTTTTCATCCTCCACTAAATGAATCCACTTTAATGGGGCTCCTTTAAGAAAGTCAGCCTCATGCTTCTTAGCTTCTTCAGGGTTAATGTCTCCTGTCTCAAACATATCAGACCATACAATGTCGAGGTGTGATAGTGAATCTCTAAGTTGAGCAGGAATTGTGATGATTCCATTTTTAGATGAAGGTATGGAAGACATGGTCAATCCTGCATTCGTTTAGTCAGTTCATTTATTATTGTTTTCATTAAGATGAGGAGGTTTGTCTGAGGAGCATCTTAAAATTGATGATAACTGATGATGCTTCCTGTCCTTTCAGCAGTGTGGAGAAAGAAACTCAGATACCTAGCAGAACGGGAGAAGTATAATTTCTCACGGCAGTTAAAATAATTGCCAATTATCAAGTGAACAAATTTCAAGTGAAAAAGTCCTCTTAATGTCAGGAGTGTTTGTAAATGAACAATGTGTACTCTTTCATTTACCAAAGTTACGCTATTACATGTTTTTTTTTTTTCATAAATAGGAAGTTAAAAAAACACAGAATTACAATTTACTTCCACTCATTAAATGATTCATAAACTATTAATATTACTGGTGTTAGTTAAATATAGAAAGCACATAGGCATTTTACTTACAACATACTTTTATAAGGCAATGAACTGCATAAATAGTCTTACCGTTAATTTGCTAGCATTCAGTGGCTGTAACTTTATTTAATAGCAGAGAGTGAAACACACTGGTTTATATAGCCCTGGAATGAGTCTTCAAGTTCTGCCTTTTTGTGTCAAACTGGTTACACCTAACGATATATGTGTGTGAGTGTGTGTGTGTGTGTGTGTGTGTGTGTGCACCTGGTATTCATCACGTTATGGGGACCAAATGTCCCCACAAGGATAGTAATACCAGTAAATTTTGACCTTGTGGGGACATTTGTGAGGTCCCCATGAGGAAACAGGCTTATAAATCATGCAGAATGAGTTTTTTTGAGAAAGTAAAAGTGTGCACAGTCTCCTGTGAGGACTAGGTTTAGGTGTAGGGTGATAGAAAATACGGTTTGTACAGTATAAAAACCATTACACCTATGGAATGAACCCATAAAACATGTAAACACAACATGTGTGTGTGTGTGTGTGTGTGTGTGTGTGTGTAATACATTGCAACTTCACTTCTGATGATCTGATGCCACATCCATTACCCAGCAATACATTTATTTAGTAATTTTAGATGCATTGACATGCTATATATAATTACTTTTTTTTTTTTTTTTTACAGAATATTAATAGTGTGAATACAATATTACATGCTCTTCACCGACTTTAAAAAAAATAAACACACACACAGACTAAACATAAAAAAAGCAGAGAAATACATAATTACTTTACTGTAAATGGGTGGATGTTGTTTGTGGAGAGTTTTCTTTGAAAGCACTACTCACCTGAAGGAATTTAATTTCTCTGAAAATGAAAGTTACACAATGGACCATTCACCTAATGAAACACTAAGGGTTTACACTATGACAAGAAATTATATAAGATGCATTGATCCACAAAGAAAATTTATGAAGACTTTTTAAATCACAGGGGCATATTATTCAAATGGTGATAGTTTGGAATAATGTCTAATCTTCCTATTCACAGCTCTGTATGTAAACCAGTCAGAACTATATAGTCTGCAAAGTTTGTAACAGACAATGCACATCTCACTACACTCCAGACCCTATTATTTTATTAGTGACCTGTCTGCTCTAAAATAATAATAAACCATAATTAATTCATTATTCTGACGTAAGACATTTGACAACGAAGAGCTCATGTTCTACAAGACTTTGGTAAAGTTTCTCTTTCAGCTCAGGTGTTGTCAGAAAGTCCAGAAGTTTTCTCATTTTGTCTTGTCTTGTTCCTGAGTTTAAGATGGTTTGGTACTTTTCATCACCAATCAGATCTTTCATGTCATCTGCAATGGGCTCCACCAGTGAGACCCTTTTGATCAACTGTGTCCTGTGTTTATCCACAAACTCAGCACCTGGATGAACAAAAAGTGGCCTCTTTATAAAAGGTCATTGAACAGTACTTTGTGAAGAATCTGTATAGAAACAGCCTGATCTGTTTTCAGAAATGATATTTACCATTATAATTTTTGCATCTTTCTTGCTTCTGTGCTGTGTCAGCCTCTGCAGTGTAAAATGTATACAAAAGATACATTTCAGTACAGATTTTCAACTGAAAATTAGTTAATTGAATTTATTTATTTATTGATTGATTAATTGATTGATTGATTGCATATTAAACATTTGTCCAGCAGGCTTTATTCTATTCTCAGGCAGACATTTGATTCTATATGTAAGCCTATATTATTCTAACATAATTTTTAAATAGTTACTATCACTTAATTATAAATATATCTCTTCAACCTTGCAATGGTTTAAACAGGAATGTCCTAAATCCTTGATCACTTGGAATCTGCTATGGAGCTGATTTATTATAGCACTGGAAAATGCCATCAAACCTATTAGTGGCAACTTCAGCTCCTTGTTTGGCACTCCAACAGAAGAATAACTTATGTGCTTTTTGAAGCTTCAAAATTTTGGTTGCAAGGATTTTTAATGGACAAAAATAATTTTAATACAAATTTCACCATGTTACAAGCGAGCCTCCCGCAGCATCTCTCCCACACCACCGGAGGGAGCCTTCACCCGAATATTAACCATCGATTCGGACTCCCATTCCCATGTGCCCCATACCTGGGTTTGACCCTTCACCTTTGCCCTCTCCCACTTCCTATAAAATGGCGCCCTTCCTGTTGTCTCTTGCGAAGTCTTGATTTGCCACGGTGATCATTTCTGGGCATTTTCTCCCTGTTGACCTTTTGTTATCGTTTGGACTGTCTCCTTTTGTTTGATCATAGCCGTCTGCCCCAACCCTTCTGCCTGTTTAACGGACTCTGTTTCCAGCAGCCTGCCCTGACCTTCCAGCCTGACTACGGACACTGACACTAGCCGCCTGCCCCCGGATTTACGATTACTGCTGCTTGTTGTTTGTTTGTACGTCAGTCAATAAACAGCCTGCAAATGGATCCTCACGCCTCTCAGTCATCGTTACACACCAAATAAAGGACAATATTCTCAAGCACACAGCCAAACTGACTCTAAATTAAAACATGCACACACACACACATGTTTGTTTTTGTGAATTGTGGGGACTTTCCATAGACTTCTATAGATTTTATACTGACCAAACAATATTGTCTATCCCCTAACCCAACCCTAACCCTAAACCTACCCCTCACAGAAAACATTTTTGCATCGTTACACTTTCAGATAAACATCATTTACTATTTTTTATAATTTTTTAACATTATGGGGACCACAGGCCCCACAATGTCAAAAATTTCAGGTTTTACTATCCTTGTGGGGACATTTGGTGCAAGAACAAGCGCACACACACACACACACACACACACACAGTTTGATTACAATGCATAATGAAGCACTGCACGTACCCACTGAAGAAACTCTCTGGCTGTAATCAGCTGAAAGAAACATACATATCTGAATTATACAGTTGTGAGAACCTACTACTTTTCACTTATGGCACCATAACAGTGAAGCTCATAACAAATGTCTGAATAATATTACCTTGACGTATTTTGGCATCCCATACACCTTCATTGTCATGCTGTGGCATCAGCTGAAGGTGAAAGTCCTTTGGAGTACCAATGAATACTTCAAAGAAGTCTGGTTTTATGGGCTTGTATTTGAGCTCTAACTGCTAATAGAGAGAAAGGATAGGGTTAGAAGGGTTTGTTGACGGTGAGAGTGCTGGTTTGGGGTTTGGGCAGTGGGGTAGGAGGGTTTATGCACTTAGATTTACAGCCACATTTTTTGTAACATTTGTAACATTTGTAACTGTTTTGGGCTGAACTTCAGAACTGCACTGAGATTCTTTTTTTTCATCCAGTGTCTTCAGTGAATACCAAGTCTTCGTTTGAAGTGAGGATACAGGCCCTGGCTTTGAGATGAGTCTTGTCTTGCTTTTATTCTCAATGTTTTCAACAGCCTACAGAAAAGAAATGTCACACATTGTTTTCCCCCTTCCATAAAGTACAGACACTTGAGAAGCAGGTATTCCACTGTTCATTTTAACATCACTTACCTCTATCATTGTTTTATCACTTGGAATCAAGTACACATGAAGTGTCAGGTATGATTTCTGAGTTTCATAGATAAGTGTTTCACAGTGATAATTCACAGAGAAACCACTCCTCAAAAGAAGACCTTTAGGGGAGAAGGACTGGTTCAGAAGTTTGGCATGGAATCTGGTTAGCTCGCAGTTCTCAAATGAAATTCCACTGTCTTCAACATGAAGAACCTGCACTTCATCTTTAATGGGAGATCCACCTGCAACATATTAAATTAGCTGATGATGATCAGATGCAAAAGAAACAAGTATAGTACTAAGCGCATTTTTATTTTAAAGGGGTCATGAATTCAACTGTGACCTGATAGTTTCAAAACTATCGAAAAACTCCACAATAGTATTTTCTCCCTCAACTTAAAAAATCATTTCAAAATCATCCTACATCATTGCAGAAGTACTGACACAGTGTTTGCAAAGTGAACATGCAAAGAAAATCAAACACCCTTAACAAAAAAGTAAAACAGTGATATAGAGCGATTTTGAAGTTGAGGGAGAACATGAGATGGGAGTTTTTCCACATACACTGTCATCAACCGGAAAAAAAACAGTCCAGACAGAGTAAGACAAGACAAGCCTTTGACATTAAAAAGTATATAAATTGTATTATTTTTTATGAAAATAACCAATCGTTTCACTAGATAAGACCCTTCTTGGGATTGTTTACAACCACATTTGGGATCGTTTGAAGCTGCATTTAAACTGTATTTTGAAAGTTAAAAATCAGGGCACCATATCAGTCCATTATATGGAGAAAAATGCTGAAATGTTTTCCTCAAAAAACAATTTCTTTACAACTGAAGAAAGAAAGACATGAACATCATGGATGACAAGGGGTTGAGTACATTATATGTGAATCTTTGCTTTGGAAGTGGACTTCTCCTTTAATAGAGATGAATACATAAGCACAAAACTGCCTGTATAGACAGATCAGTGTTGTTGTTGTTGTTTTTTTTTTTTTTTTTTTTTGCTTTGTTTTGTTTGTTTGTCTACACTCCTTAATGAATCTTATTTGCATTGTGTTGTGTTTGTACTCTTATTTATGATAAAAGCATTTATAGGAGTACAGGAATCGAGTTATAATGAGATCATTTATGCACTCAAAAGACATTAGGCAACAATCAGCCTAGATCTAAATATAATGCTAAAACACTTTTCATGATTAGTTAATCAAAAAGTTTTGATTTACAGTACTTACTTCATATGCAAAGATGTAAGCAAGATAGAAAATAGCCTTTGATTTCTAATTTGTGACAGACGTTGTGAAAAACAACTGAACTGAACTGAATACACTGTAAAAACAATGAATTCATGGCCCCATTAAAAGGTGTACAAAATTTGGGAAAAATTACCTATACACAGAAAGTGGGGTAGATAGACTGCCTTTGGTTTTCCTGAGATGACGGCAATATCCATCAAGGGGCCGCACGGTGTAAAATGCTCAATTTCTGGAAAATCACCTACACATTCCCAGTCACAAATGTGATACTTAAGCTGAACAGCACGAGAGCATTCAATACGAAGACCAGTCCTGCTACATTCATAACTCCCTGACGTAAGACTTAGTCTGTTGGACAGAGATTAATTTAGGATTACAGTTGCTGGATACAGGGCTCGAAATTAACTTTTTTACTTGGTAGCACTGGTGCTCCCAACTTCAAAAAGTTAGGAGCACCAAAAAAAATTTAGGAGCACCAAATGAATATTAAGGTTGTATTAAATACAACTACACAACCTATAGCCTACAGCATAGATATGTTATGTAGCCTAATTTGCGCACACTGGGGAGTAGCTCTCTAAACGTGGGGTATTAAAATTGCTTTTGAATGCGCGCGCGCGTTTTACTTTCGGTTTCGTTTTAACGATGGCGCTAAACTCGGCGGTGCTGAGCGTGCATTCTACAATACAATACATTAATTTAACAAAACAATTTGAAAGTGGCGGGATTTTGAAAAGTGTGTCCCCAGTGGAAATTACGCCCCTGCGTGAGTGAAACTTTGAAGCTGAGTTATCATTTGATGTGAATGTATGCCGCGTTGCACAGTATTTTGAGACGGAGGCCCCAGAATTGCGTCTGACAGAATGTGCGCTGTAGCACGAAATCTAGTATATTTCTTCAAAAGCAGATTGTGGAGACATTTTATTTGTCCACAATCAAAAATCGTCATATCACACACCCCTAACTGCAAAGTAGTTTACAAATGCGGAATAGAGGTTGGCTGAGAGAGAGAGAGAAAAATGGCCGGTTCCGAGTTTCAGCGGAGCGCAGTGTCAGTGACAGGGAGTGATTGACGGCTAATATCTAAATTCTGCGTTAAAGTTAAGAATGTAAAGATCGAGTTTAATTGGTTGTATAATGTTGGAGAAAACGGCGAAACTGTCACTGTATCAGCTCACAGCAAGTTTTTTTACAAGTTTTGTAAAGAAATGAAAACAAGTCGCACCACAACAATTTCTCACACTCGCACAAATGCTTCCAAATATATTTTGAGGTCGCGCAGATAAAATTTTGGGAGCATATGCGACCAAAACGGTCGCAATTTCGAGCCCTGTGTATATGTGAATAGTTGCTGTATATGCTGTAAAATGTACAATAAATAAGATGCAGCAGATAGTACCTGTACTTCATCTGTGCATCCTCCAAGATCACAAAGGGTTCAATCAAGCCCCATTCAGCTGAATCCTGAAACAATATGCTAGAGTTCAAGAGCAGTTGCATTTTAGCAGTTACAGCTGGATATTTTTTGTTTGTTTGTTTTCATAAATAAATAATGTTTTTACACCTAAAATATTGTACCCAAACCATTTCACTAAAACAATAGCACATGTATCAGAAATTTGGTTATTAAAGCAGTTTGATTCAAATGAAACAGCTTAACCGCTCTTTACTTACCCTGACACAGACACAAGTTTGACATTGTATTTGTGATGCTTCAGAGGATAAAAATAAATAAAGAAAAAAGAAAAATCAGCCATTGATAAACTGCCACCATAACACCAAATATGAAATTCTACATTTGAGCAAACTAGAACTGAAGGGGGTGGTAGTTTACATGTAGCTTCCTCAGGTTTGGACTGCTTGTATGATTTCCCTTTTTTTGTGAAAGTCAGTTGTGAAACTACCTGTATTAATGCCCATTTTATGGGACATTTTTCTGAAGTCATTAAGCATCTGTACCATGACCCTCTGGATTGCAGGTACGTGTTCTCTCTGGTGTTTTGTGAGGTTTTTCATAAGCTTCGTCATCTGCTGGTCATGCTGAATCACATCTATGAGAAGGAAAAAATAAAAATAAAAGTAACAACTATTGTGTGTGGTTTGGTTTTTATATCCTGGTGGGGACTCAAACCTGAATACACACAGACTCATGGGGACTCATGTCACTGTGGGGACCTAAATTGAGGTCCCCATCGGTACAAAAGCTTATGAATCATACAGTATTAGTAAAAATACAGAAAGTTTTTGTGACAGGTAGGTTTAGGGTTGGTGTAGGGCCATAGAAAATATGGTTTGTACAGTATAAAAACCATTACGCCTATGGAAAATCTCTACAAGAATAGCTGACCAATGCGTGCGTGTGTGTGTGTGTGTGTGTGTGTGTGTGTGTGTGAGTGAGAGAGAGAAAGAAGGCAGTTTCAAAGTGGATTGTTTTCTCCAAAAGTACTCACCAAGTCTTTCAGTATCACTCAGATCTCTGGGCATACCTGAAATACCCAGATATTCATCTGTTCAGTAGTTATTCAGTTTTCACATTCACGGTAGCTGCCACTATCCATCAAAATGGTACAAACTTTCCACTTGTGTGCTTTTTTATAGACTTAATTTAGATACAAGTAATAGAATGAGGAGACTTACTCTGGGAACGACATGGCTGGACAAGATCAGAATCATCTTCCCTTTGCTGTATTATTCTCTTGATTATTTCTATTCCTGATTTCAGTGTAGTGGGTATAGATGAGACGTCAAATGAGTGATCTTCAGCTTCCTCAAAGAGCTTTGCGATTTGTTTTGCAGCAGTCCTTAACCTTTTATTTTGGCCTCTGTCACTTGATATGAGAAAGAGCAAAATCAAATCTCACGGTTTTGGACAATATATGGTTCAGAGGAAGGACTGGGTAATAGCAGTGAAAATCAGGTACATACTGCATATAAAACACTGACTGCTACCTTTTTGGATGTGTGTCATAAAGACGACACAGCTCCTGTATTTGTTCCGCATATGTTCTCAAAAGTGGTTCCAATTTTTCACAGCTTTTGATATCTTCACATAAATATAAACAGAATGTAAACAATAAAGTGGCCAGTTTATTCATTCATTCATTCATTCATTCATTCTCTGTGTGGTCCACTTACAGTTTCAATACTAGTGTTCCTTTGTTTTATCTTAAATCTTAAAAATCAACTGATATCCAAAGTCTCATGAGGTTTGTTGTAAAAAGGACTTATGAAGAAAGCATGTGAGAAAGTTTGAACAGCGGCGAACAATGCTAGTAATGCTACAATGCATACATTTTAAATATATGTTTTGTTTTATTTAAATAGATGACATCATAGTGTGAAAAAGGCCTACTGCTGTAATACTGAGTTCATCTGTGATTCACTTAAACTTAGACGCATAAAAGAATGCCCCTCAAACACACAATGCTCTACACTTAGTGTACAATAATACACTAAGAAATTGTAACCTTATGTTGAATTCATTATTTTACTTTTTGTCCATTCCTGGAATAGAAAAAAGAATAAGAAGAAATGTAAATTAATCTGTTTATAAAAGTTTTTCATGTATTTTCATATGTCTTATGCAAAGTTTTCTATATGTTAGTTCAAAAGATATTGTGTGCCCCTGCCCCTGCCCCTTTAAGACAGTGCGTGCTTGGGGTAAAGGAAGAGAAGTTGAAGCGAGCTGTGTGCGAGTTCGGCTGTTCATGCTGTTATGCCGATAAAGAGTGAAATGAGAATTATCACCCGTGTTTTATTCACGGTATCCACGCGGAAATGTCTGGAGCGTTCGCAGCAGAAAATAAAGGTTACAAAATATTAAAGAAGTAGGTCAGCATGAAATTTAATTTTCAGTGAGAAATTAACATATAATCGCAAGAGTCGATTTGATTAAGACTGGAGTGTGAATGTGAGTCTGTGGTGAATCATGTGTGCTGATCAGTCATTTACAGGACTGCAGACCATGTACAAAGAAAGTAAAGAGAGTGTTTTTTTTTTTTTTTTCATTAGTGTCATGTTGACGTTATTGTACACTCACTTGCAGATTTTGCCATCTTTTCATCAATAGGATGAGGGTTTGTCAAATACTTCAGACTGGTGTGACGCAAAGCTGTAAACAATATGTCAAGACATGGAGAGACTATTCTCACAACTCCAGATACAAAACAACACTTCAATGTAAAACATAAAACATTCATTAATAACTTACTTCATTGGCTCATCC